>PVJX010009646.1:0-60241 GCA_004027295.1 Dolichotis patagonum | reverse complement strand
AATAAGAGAACAACATGAAAAGGATGAAGGTGGAGAGGGAGGTGACAGGAGGTGGGCAGTGGTGAGCCCCTTTTGATGGGTGACAGGATGGCTGAGGTGGAGTGGCTGAGAGTGATCAGCCTCAAACGTTCTCATTTTGGCATCAGTTATTTTGGGGTCCTAACATATCCATGTTCCAGGAAGTATTTGGCCTGGCCTTAGAGCAGTGACAGAGTTTTCCTGAGATTTGGGGAAGGTAGGAAGCTGGAAATAGTCCCAACATCAAGACCTGGAACCTGTGAATCTGCTACTTGCATTGCAGAAGGGACTGCAGAGGGGCGAAGTTAGACCCTGAAGGGCTGGGGATGGGCTTAGCAGTAGGGTTTGCTCGGTATGCACCAGGCCGTGGTTTGACCCAGCACTACAAGGGAGGAAAAAGGAAAATTCAGATCTTAAGAGGGGCAGATTATCCTGGCAGGGGCAATGTAATTGAAAGGCCTTTGATGAGAGGAAGGCAAGAACGTCAAAGTCAGAAAAAGATGCGCCGATGACAGAACCTAAGTTTGGAGCATTTTCCTTTGGAGGACGTGACCATAAGCCAAGGGCTGCAAGCAGCTTCTAGAAGTTAGAAAAGGCAAGTAGACCAATTCTCCGTGCCCAGGAGTGCCTCAACAACTCCATGAAGACTCTCTAGACTGCTGGCCTCCAGGACTATTGGACCATTTTGTATCAGTTAAGCCACCACACATATAGCAACTTGTTAATGGTAGCAGTAGATGAAACTAGAGGACCAACTTTACTGGGTCCTTGTGATAGACGGAGCAAGAGTGCCTGAAAGTTGGTGGGCCAGTGGTGACCTCTCCAATTCCATGGCTGGGTTTGGTCTCCCTGGTGGCCCACCTTCTTCTGGGTGTTCCAAGATGACTTCAATCCTCTGGCCTGATCCTGCTTCTCCCACATTCTGTTGCCACTGGAACTCAAGGCTGAGGAGTCCTTCACGTGGTAAACCATGGGCAGGGGATCTGGCTGTGAACCTCTGAGCCCTGCATGTGAGAATGTGGGTGTGAGGGGCACGGTGGGGCTCATACGGGGCTGAGGAAGAACTGAATGCGAAGTCCCAGAGGTGGCTCCCACTGGATTCCAAATCCTGGAGGTGTCCAGTGCAGGAGGACCAGAGTGCAGGAGAGGGCTCGAGCTAGTGAGGAGTGCAACTGTGTTCCCTTCTCTGTGGTGTGCTTGGAGGAGCTGCCACCACCCCTTCTCTGTGTCCCGCTCACATGCCCTCTATGCTGATAAAAAGGCAGATTTTATCATTTCCTTAAGAAGACTATGACCAGACCAGGCATGGTGGTGCATGCCTGTAATTTCAGTACTGAGAGGCTGCAAGATTGCAAGTTTGAGCCCAGCCTGGGCAACACAAGACATAGTGAGAATCTGTCTCAAAATAAAAAACAGAAAAAGGGCTGGGAATGTAACTCAGTGCAAAGGCCCTAGGTTTAATCCTACGTACCACAAATACAAACAAAACAAAAACGACCCAAACCGTGAGACTTGTTAATAATTATCAGCCCCAGTTGCTGGGGACATGGTGTTTGTCTGCCAGACACACTGGGCTCCAAGATTATGATTATAGCTGTGGGCATCACCTGACTTCTGCCCAGCCAAGAGAAGGACGTGAGGACAATACCCAACATCCATGCTTCGACATGCTGCAGTTTTTCTTCCAGATCTTCCACTTTCATGCATAGCATCTTAAATGACAAAACACCGTGTGTATTGATACAGATTGATCTGATGTGCTTTGATTCTTCTTGATGTCCATTTATCACCAAGATCTTCCATTCCTTGTTCTCCAGGACAGTCATCCCTCTGGGTCTATGGTGACCAACCACAGGAAGGCACTGGGGAAGAGACCAGAGGGCCCAGGGCCCATGCAGGGTGTGTTAGAAGCATCAGTGATGGAAACACAGGTCTAAGAATGGAACCCACCAAACTGCCTTGGGTGCCGGTTAGGTTTTATTTTAACAGGATGTTTTCTGGTCATTTGTTTTTCAAAATATCAATTATATCAATTAGAAGTGTAAACAGGTACAAAATATACAGTACATAGAAACAGTTTTCTTAACTAGTCTATTCCTAATAAAAGCACGCAGGAGGGAGCTGGATGAATGGGCACCAAGGTCTCTCCCTCTGTAGGGGACAGGAGGACCGGTGGCTACTTCAACAAAATGGGAATGGATATGTGTGTAGTGAGGACAGCACTGGGGTGGATAACAAACCCGGGCCCCTTTCTAATGCCACCTTGCAGAGATACTCGATGCAGGTGCAAGTGAGCTACTTACCCGTCACCAGCCTCAGGACAGCACACACGCTTAGCCCTAGGGCTGTGCACCTGCAAGTTCCTTGGGCCTGATTATCACTCAGTGGGTGCAGGACAAATGCGTTTGGAAGGCAAAACCTAAAAGCTTTTCTCCCCTAGGCTGAGATTCCAGGAAGAAGAGCCCAGTCCACAGCGGCTCTCCCAGCTCCAGGCACATGCTGGCAAGGCTGGGCTGTGTCCACTTGGAGCCCTTACTCCTCTATTGCTGAGGAGAGAGACAGACCTGTCCTGCTGCTCCCCAGGCACAGTACTGATGAAATGAGACTCGAGTGGACAGGACACATTGTAAGTATGAGAACACGACATATAGGGCAGCACACAGAAGCACTGGGGCATGGGCCAGCGGACGTTGTCCCTGGCTCTATAGAACCCAGACAGTCTCACCTTCTTTACCTCCCAGACCTAATGCTACAATGCCACAGGACTCCTGGAGATGAGGCCCAGAAGTCGTATGACGGAGACACCTGCAGGTTCCTCCATCTGCACAGGTGCTGCAGACAGCCCCAAGTAGGGAACAGTCAGGCCAGGGCTCTGGGGGATGCCAGCTGACCCTACAGTGGCTGTTCCTAGGTGGGTCCTACAGAGGGAAGTGGGGGTTTCAGGACCTGGTGCCCCAGGACTGGACTAGCCGGGAACATAGTGGTGGCTCAGCTCTCATGGGGCTGTGTTCTAGGCAGCGTCTTTTGGAGTCAGTGCTGCAGGGGTGCCCAGGGCCCTTCTTACCTTCTGTCCCCCATCAGCCTACCTTCCCACAGTCACCATGGGACTCCAACGGCAGGGAGAACACACCCCAGAAAACCAAAAGCACACTATAGAACTTCAACTGCTGCTGCTACTCTTTTCTAGCCTTTTCCTCAAGAATTAAAAGAACAACAACAACAAAAAAAACCAAAAAAAAAAAAAAAAAAAAAAAAACCTGGTATACAATTAAATTACTTAACATTCCACCATGGTGTTCAGTTTTACAGAGGACCCTACTTTGGAGATGGAAGTGTTCTGAGTTTTCTTTTTCCAGTGATCAGTCCAGTGACATGGAAATTCGGTCCTCTCCCTTTTTGCCTCTACACCCTCCAAGCCATCCTGCTGTCTGTGTGTGGGACTCTGTACATCGGCAGCCAGCGGGGGCATGGGGTGGGATCACAGGTCCCCCCCATCAGTGGGTCCCAGGACACTTAGGCCACAAGTCCAGTCGGTCACGAGGTCTGTGGGGGCCAGGGGTCCCTTGGCGGCGGGACTCTTGAAGGGGTCGGGGGGTGCAGCAGGCACCGGTGGCAGTGGCTGCCCTCGGGCCGGTGTCTTGGCACCTGCCGCGTGGTTGCGCTGGTGCTTGCGTAGGTGGTCCTTGCGGATGAAGCTCTTGCCACACACAGTGCAGGTGAAGGGCCGCACGCCCGTGTGCGTGCGGTAGTGGTCGATGAGCTTGGAGCGCTCCGTGAAGCGCTTCTCACACTCGGTGCAGGGGAAGGGCCGCTCGCCCGTGTGTAGCATGCGGTGGCGGATGAGGTGTGCGGGCCTGGTGAAGCAGCGGCCGCACTCTCCACACCGCAGGGCACTGCTGTCCCGTGCACTGCCGCCACCTCCACTGCTACCGCCACCACCACCCGTGGCCGTGGCTGCTGTGGGGGCCGCACCGGAGCCTGTGCTGTCGGTGGGCCCGCAGCTGCGCTGGTGAGCACTCAGGCTGACCTGCAGCTGGAAGCTCTTCCCACATGTGGCACAGGTGAAGGGGCGGCCCCCAGGCGGTGCCGCTGGATGCTTCTTCAGCCCTGGCTTGTGGCCAAAGCCTTTGGTCCGGCCTGGGTATTTGCAGGGCTCAGGAAAGGGTCTTGGGGCCTGGCTGGGGTCCAGAATGCCCTCCCCATTGTCCGGCGAGGAGAAGGGCAGCCCCTCGGGCCCGGTCCTTGGGTTCAGGCCCACTGGAGGCTTACAGCGGAAGTTCCAGCCCCACCGGACCCCACTGAAGAGCCAGTCCCCAGCAGGGGGTGTCTCCTCCTGGGCCACAGCAGGGCTGAGGTCGCCCAGGTCCCTCTCTGGCCGGGCCGGCTCGCGAAGCCCCAGCACGGGGTCCTGACTGGGGAAGGAGCTGCCCTGGCTCTCCCAGGCCCCCTCCTGGACAGGGCTGGGGAAAAATCTTGCAGCCTGGCCTGGCGCAAACAGGGTCCCATGAGCCTCCAGGTCTGTGGGATGTACTGGCGTGGCCACCACCTCCTCTTCTTGGACTTCTGTTTTGATCACAATTTTTACATCTGCTGAAGGATACAGAAAGGCAGGTATCATTTCAGCTCTCCTCTCTGAAGGGACTAAGATGCGCAGCAGCTGCTTCACCCCGCAGGCACCAGGCAGGGCCCTCACGGCCAAGCCTTAGGATCACAGCTCCTGGGAGTCACCCCCGGGCCCTGAGAGGCTGCATCAGACCCCAAGGATACCCATGTTGGGATGTCCTCACCATAGGAAAAGGAATGCTCAGATGTGCCCCAGACCCAGCTTTCACTTCGGCTGTGGAGGCCAATCATGGATTTACCCTGGTAAGATTCTGGCCAGTGGTAGCCATGTGCCCAGAGAGCAAATGCATAGCCTCAGGTTCAGAGGAATCTGAGACTGTGCCACAGCTCTGCCACAAACAAGCTCCTGGCACAGGCACACTGCTTCTAGCAGCTCATCTGCAGTAGAGTCGCCAGCTAACATCTAGAAGTGCCTTTGCCCTCAGTGGTAGGCAGCAGGCACTCTCAACAGAAGCAGCCACCTCACTCATGCAGTACTAGTGCAGGAGGAGACTGTATGAGTTCATGTAGATGTGCTTTATTTCCCATCCAGGGTTTTATTTCACAGTTCTTAGCTTGAAGCACATCTGGGGGTGTGGGTGCTAAAATAAGAAATTATTACTTTAGCAGATAACTGGTCTCCAAAACCTAATTAAAGAGAAAATACATGAATTTATTAGCTGTCTATCAGACACTGTCTCAAGTGCACCAGTGTCTAACAGGTAGCTGTGCCTTTGTTTCATTGTTGATTCTGGGAGGAGGCATGGATGTTCTTGAGGGAGGCAGCATAGGGCTGAGAATTTGGAAGAAGCCAGAGAACAGAATGTGCAGAGTCATGAGATCAGACACCCAAGCAGCTGCTGGCGGAAAGGTCAGGGTGGTCCTCAGTAAGAAAAGGGCTCCCGGGCCATGGCAGCCACCCTCCTTGCCTGCCACCTCACTACCTTCGGTGGAGGCTGCTGTGTTGAGCTTCAGTGTTCCGTCTGAGCACGCTGAGGATGGATGGTGGGGCGGAAGCTCTGCCTGCCAGGAAGTGGGTGGGATGGTGGTTGAAAAGTTGGAATGGACGCCTGCAATGAGGAGAAACCAGAGTGTGTGGGTCAAGGAAAGGAGATGGCAGAAGAAAACCATGAGAGGGGCTGGCAGCTAATCCCTAAAATCCCCCGAGACCTTTCTAGGAAACCGTAACAACCTGGCATCTCTGAGGTCAGTGCCTTTCACCAACCTCTCTGTAGCACTAGAATATTCAAGTGTCACAGACTTATTCACATGGCCCTCCACCAACAGAAGGCAGCTGGTGATGTCACAGCTCAAAGCTAGAGGCATGAAGAGTAGGTGTGTGTTTGGGGAAGGGCTCTTACTGGTTGGACCAGAGGAACCCCCAGGAGCGGTGTTATTTGTTCCTGGGGACCTGTGAGGTGTCATCTGGTACAGCCCCTGCCCACAGCTCCTGGGAGCTTTCCTTGTTCCCTGCCCTCAGCCCCGTACCTCGAAGCCACTCACCAGAGGTGGCATCTGTGGAGATGTCTCCTGCCCCTGAGTCCAGCTGGCTGAGGCCCCAGGGCTCCTCTCCCACATCCGGTTGCCCAGCGGCCCAGGCCTCCACGCCCAATGCCTGTTGCTCCTGCAACTGCAGCTCCCCCTCCTGCTTGATCTGCATCAGGAGGTCGGGGGCAGGAACTGTAGGCCCTGACCCTGGAAAGGGAGAGCGTGTGAGCCTTTGGCTGTGGGCTGGGTGCACAGCCAGCCAGGGAAATGGGCACCTTGGCCACATGAGGGTCCAACAACACAAGAGCCTGGTGGGAAGCGAAGATGGTAGCAAACAGGCATTCCAGGGCCTCTGGACAGAGGACATGGTTGCATGGTATTGGATACCTGGGCAGGGTAGGGGGAGTGGGGTCCCAAGGCTAGGGCTGGGCCCTAGGGAAGCCCAAGCTGCCTGGGGGAGTCCTGTTTTCACTTTAAACTTGATGCCAGATAAAACTGGAACCCCAACCCCCCACAGACGTGCCCCCTTGTGTATAAGAATTTTAGTGAGCTCGAAGGAAATATTCCAGATACTGAGGAAACACATGGTTCATCCTGAGTTACAGTGGAAGGCAAGTGACCTAGAGAGTTGTTCAAATAAGACACAGGCCTCAGGGCTGGGCCTTCCTGTCCATGTGGGCCAAGCTGCCTACACAAAGCCAGGAGCCATGCAGCTCTGTCCTGTGTGTGAGACAGGGCCCAGGAAAACTCTATCCACCCAAGGGAGTGACCAGGGCGCTGCCCACTTGTCCAGGGCTGTGCATAGGAAAGTAACCTAAAAGAAATCAGAGCCCAGTGTCCATGTGGAATTCACACCCCCAACGCAGCACAGGCCCCTAAGCTGACACGCTCACTGAAAACCTGCCTGGGAGCCATGGCAACCCCAGAGGGCCCAGCACAGGCAGTGCAACGCTGCCCACTACCCCTAGCCCCACCATGCAGGCCATAGGGGCTTCCTCCAAACTGAAGCTAGACGAATGCCAGCGGAAAATTAAAACTTATCAACCGCAGGAGGAGTCAAACTACAATGGGAGTCAAAGAAGACTTTACTCCCAAGAATTACAGTACATTTCAAGTGATAGAGAGACAGGTACACTAAAATCTTCAAAGAAAGGAAAGGAACAGGATCTCCAAAGCAACAACAGTAAATTATTTTTAAAAAGATAGATTTGAAAAGGAACTAAATAGACTAGAAATGACATAATTATGGAAATGAGAAAATTAATAAATAGCTTAATCGACTAACAAACCTGAAGAGAAAATTAGTGACTGAGAAGCTAGATCTGGGAAATAATCTAGAGTAAAGCACTGAGACATGAATAAATAAGAATTAAGAGCCATGGAGGAGAAAATGGAAGTTCTAATACATGCTGATAGAAATCCCAGAAGCAGAGATTAGAGAAAGGGGTAACTGGCAATAGGTGAAGAAGTAATGGCTAAGAATCTTCCAAAATTGAAGGCATTATGAAGGCATAGTTTGAAGGGATATACCAATTCCCAAGCAGGAAATAAAAACACACACAGACAACATTCATGTGAAATGGAGTATCAACAAAGATGAACAGAAAAATCTTAAAATACCAAAAACAACATTCAGACTGAAAGCAGATTTCCTTCAGCAATAAGGTCATAAGAGGATAAAAGAGTATCTTTAAAATGCTAAAGAAAATATGGGTCAACTCACTGTATAAGGCTATTATAATTTTGATTGTACAAACTAGAGGACAGTTTATGAAAAATATACAAAATAATCTTATTTATGAATATCTATACAAAGATTCTAAGTTAAAGAATTACAAATTGAAGCCAGTAATGTATTTCCAAAAAGGGGAAAAGAGATTATAAACAAGGTAGGTTTATCCTGTGAACTTAAGGATAAGATCACTTTAGAGAACATAGTAATATAACTTACAGAGTTACTGGATTAATGGCAAAGACAGTATCATCATTTTAAAAGGTACACAAGTAGCTTTCTACTCCCCTACTTCTAGCACACCGGTGACTTAATGTGCAGAGATGTTTTCTAGGACAGAACATGTGAAAATGCTGGGCATAGCATAAAGGTAAAAAGCACTTCAAGCATGGGTGATCTACGAATAAAGTAAGGAGAGCAGAGGCCAGAGACTGTAAGGATGCTGCACCTCCGATGGTGCATGGGAGGACATCTGATCTCTTGCTGCACAGGCAGTGTTGTGGCTTGTTTAAAAGTCCCTGCAAAGCCTCATGAGGTCAAGGGCGGTGGGCCTTTCTAGGGTGGCTGAGTCTAGCGTTTGTGATTGGATCCTTGTATAGCGCTGGGATTGGTGGTGTGAGTGCTGCACAACCCTGGCTCCCCGCCCTGGGAGGGGGGGTGCTAAACCACATACAATGTAAGTGAGGGAAGGAGGCGCTTTTCCCATTTTTACCCAGTTAGCTCTTGTCCCTTGCGGCCACCATGAACGGTTGCCCCTCAGCCATGCCAGCCTGCCTTGGAGCCAGCTGAGCATGGACTGAAACCTGCAAAAATTATAAGCTAAATAAACCTTTCCTTCCCTAATTTTGGGTGTCAGGTATTTTGTCTCAGCAACGAGAGAAAAGTAACCAAGACAGGCAGCGTACACACTGCCAGGGAGGCAGAGTGAAAAGCCGGGGGCTGGGCAGGCAGCAGGCTGTACTGCAGACTGTTCTGACCCTCCTCATAACCCACAGCAAGACGTGTGAGTGGAAGGAGGCTGCCCTGCCTGGCCTTGGCCCGAGGCTGAGCAGCGACAGGAACCCCCCCCACCCCCCACCCCAGCCCCGGCAGGTGACACCTATGGGCCAGCACTCCAGGATGTCTGCTGCCAGGCCTCACAGAGCCAATGTGGGCAAGACTGAAGATGGAGTCCCGGGTCTGTAATGGCACGAGGTACCCAGCAGGGGCGCACACATTCTCTGTGTAGGGGTGGGGTGGGGGGACAATCTATAAGCTTCCAGATGATGTGCTCACAATTGCAAAAGGCAGTGTCCCTTGGAAAACCAGTTACCTGCAACAGTCAGATAGTAAACTGCAGAATATGTTCCACAAGTCCTTTATACATCCCATAGAGAATACAGATATTCTTTATTTAATGACTTCCCTATTTAATGACTCTTGGAACGCAGGATCTGTCCTATTTTGCACAGTTCTACACATCTTGTTGATGGAACCTCAGTGTCTGTTTTGTACAGTGTTTATACAGTTTACACAGTGCTGTGATTTTTAGTGACTGGCCTGAACTGTACGGTACTGTAGTTTTATGTTGTTACGTATTATAGTACTGCATGTAAGTTACACAAACAAAAGCAAAGGGATCAATTTAGAAATTACTTTGACCTTTTTTTTGTTCTGAATATTGCAATGTAATACTTAATGTACAATTCCTCATTTAGCGAACAATTCATTTGATGACTTGGTCGCAGGACGTAGCTTGGTCATGAAACAAGGAGTATCTGTATAACATTTAATATACTTAAAGAAATAAAATTTATTATTATTTGAGAAATAAGATTTATAATTAATAAAAATTATTTATTATTTGAGAAATAAGAGATTATCAAAACTGGTAAAATTTTGAAAACAATTTTAGAACTGTAAGAGAAAGTAACTGAAACTCAAAACTCCAATCTGGTTAAACATCAAGAGTGGAAAGAAATGAATACAGAATGGTGAACTTACTAAAAGATCAGGAGAAATTATTCAGACTTCAGCATAGAAACAGAGCTGAAAAATACATGAAGACAAGTTCAAGCTTCTGGGGGCTAACATGAAAACATTCTCAAATAAATGACTGAAGAGAAAGAGGCAAAGCAACCAAACAGAAAACGCTGCTCGTTTCTTCAAATGGATGGAAAATATCAGTGATGGAAAAGACAGAAGAAGCAGTAAGACTGCAAATCCCAAAGACAGAGCAGGCAGAGGGTGCAGGCAGAACACCCACAAAGAGTGCTGAGTAGACTGCTGGCCGACCTCAGCGAGTTGGAAAAAAGGGTAAATTATCCTCCAAGGCTAAAGGAAAATAAGTCAAACTAGAGTTCTCCCTTGCAAATGCAGGGACGGAATAAAGATATTTTGAGACACAAATGAATTCATGTAAATACTGCATTTAAACTCATTACCATCTGGCCCATAAGTAATTTCTAAAAGCAGGCAGGTCCAACTGTCGGCCCATGGCTGCATGTGGCTCTGGGCAGCCAGTAATGTGGCCGCTGAAGGTTGTAAATTTTTAACACTGTTATGGGCGTTTCAGCGCTATTTGTCATGATTGGACTGTGTATGCTTGAGCACCGATTTGCTAGGGAACACCAGGATGGGTGCAGTGCAGTGCTAACTCTGCCTCTTGTGTCCAACAGTCCCAACTCCACAGTCAAACTGGCCTTGTATGTCTGATTGTTGGGAACCACAAATTCACTATTTCATACTTCCCTAAGGGATAAATGGAGGCTTGGGATTATTGGTACTATCCATTTGAGATTTCCCATTTACTCTTTAGGGATGGGCCATCTTCTCCCACCCACAAGACTAAAACTAAAACCACTGAATTCAAAAAACACTCCAGGCCAAGATCCTTCTTAGCTTAAGATCATCTCTGCCCTCTTGAGGCATCCCAAAATTATACCTGCCTTTTGGGTCATAGACCTCTGAGTCTCTGCCAACTCTAAATCTTCAGCTGGCCCCATCTATCACTATATACACCCAATAAATACTGGCTGCCTTGGAGTGTCACTCTCTTGGTCCATCGGGAGACATCAGCTTTCCACTCACTCATCATGTATTATTAAATCTGTCTCTCATTTCTTATTTTATCTTCTTGCTTGTTTGATACAGGTAATCAGGGATCTTGGCCAAGTCCTCGATCTCAGATGTCACAAACACACTTGCAACTTGTGTAACCTGGTGTGTGTGTGTAACCTGGTGATTACCAACAATAGTACCTCAAGTCACCTACATATGTGAGTGCTTGTGAAGATGGGCAATTGTTACTAAGCAGACTTGTAAGTTTTCTACTTGGTGATGGTGTATTATCTTGCCCTGGAGGTCTTTAGTCTCAGTGGTCTTAGTCTTAGCAGGTAGGAGAGAATGGCCCACCCTAATAGGATAATGGGAAATCTCAAAGGGTGACAACAAAAATCCCAATCCTCTGTTCATCCCTTTGGGAAGTACGTAAAACTAACCATTGACCATTGTGAACTTGTGGTCCCCAACAGCACAACCCCCCCCCATCAATACTTTCGCAGAAATTGGTGGTATACATTTATAATCTTAGCACTCTGGGAAGCTGAGGCAGAAGGACTGCAAGTTTAGGCCCAGCCTGGGCAACTTAGGGACTTAGTGACAGCATGTATCAAAAACAACCCCAAACACCAAAACCCCAAAAAACTCACTCAAAATTTTAAAAGGAAAAAAAAAGGCAGGGGGTGTCACCATGCTACACAGTAAATTGGCCAGGAAGATAAAAAACGATTCTAAATTTTTAAACTAATAACAGAGTTTCCTGTGAGACGACAGGGAGGAGTGGATAGGCCTGCCCTCCTGCAGGGCAATTTTGACACTTATCTCTATAATTGATAAATCCAGCCAATGAAAGCTTATTGGAAAGCCAAATAACACCATTAACAAACCTCATCAAGTGAACAAAAGGTAAAACCAAACACAAAGAATACATTCTTCCCCAGTAACACAGAATAGGAAGGAGAAACAAATACTTTCTAGGTTATAAAACAAAGCCCAGTAAATGTTAAGATTAGCTTTTTATATACTCCCTTTCGTAACTATACTACACGTAAGTTAGAAATCACAACTCCTCATATGTACTAAAATTAAAAAATATAGGGGCTGGGGATCTAGCTCAGTGGCATAGTACCTGCCTTGCAAGCGTGAAGTCGTGAGCTCTATCCCCAGTACCAAAACACAAATAAATAAGAAATAAAAACATACATTACTTTTATCTCAGCACTCGGCAGGCTGAAGCAGGAGGATCATTGTGAGTTTGAGACCATCCTGGGCTACAAAGTGAGCTCAAGGACAGCCTGAACTGCATAGTGAGACCCTACCTCAAAAAGAGAGAAAAAAAAATAAATTAAAAAAAAATAAATTTGAGAGTCTATGGAAAAATCACAATGAAAATTAGAAGATATCTGGAACCTGGTTTGATGAAAACAGTACCAGAATGTGCGAACCGCAGCTACACTGGTATCTAGAGGAAACTACATATGTATGTATGCACGTATGTATTATTGTCTTGTTGAAACAGGGTTTCACTGTGCAGTTCAGGCTGGTCCTGAACTCACTAGCCAGGGCTGGCCTCAAGCTCACCGCTCCTGAGTGCTGGGATTACGGGTGTGCACCACCTTTCCCAGCCAAAAGAAACTTTATAGCCCCTAATATTTTTACTGAAGAGAAGACGTTCAAAACTGAGCTGAGACATCATGGTAAGGTGTTAGAAAAGAAATGACATCAATAACAGAATCCCTTAGCAAAGTAGAAGGAAAGAATGAATATCAGAATACAAGAGAAAACAAAGATAAGATGGAGAAAGGTGGTTCACTGCAGAGACTATGAAGCTAATTCACCTCTAGTCAGGGAATGATGTAGATGTAGTGGAGATTAACAAGACAGAAGACACTCTGAATGCTATTCCAAGTAACCTGAAAACTCTGAGGAGAAGGACAAATTCTTAGACCCTTACAATGAGCCAAAACTGACTAAGGAAGGACTAGAAGATGCAAAGGGTCTTGACTGCAATCAATTCAAGTAGTGGTCAGAACCTGCCTGAGGACAATTCCAGGCCTGGTGGCTCCACTGATGTTTTCCAGTGAACATTCAAGGAGCAGCTGATTTCAGCCTTACACCTACCGCAGAAATGAAAGCAGAGGGACTACACAGTGGCTCATATCCTTAACACCAAAGCCAGACAAAGACACTGCAAGAAGGAAAATGTAGGCTTGTGTCACTCACGAACAATGACCTGAGTGTCTGTCTGAAACAATTTGATCAGCATAATAAACCGGGCAGCACACATAAAGGACTGTGGCTCACCCAGGTTTATTTATTTCAAGGACTACAAGGTTGGCTTGACACTGGAAAACAGAATTTACCATCGTAACAGGGTAAAGCAGAGAGGGGAAAAAAAATCATCTCAACAGATTGAAAAAAAAAAAAATACTATGAAATTCTAGTTTCCCATTAGAAACATTTGCCCAAAAATGTGGGCGGCTGCTTGAGCCTGACAAAGGGATTTGAAAATAAATGTATTAGCAAATGAGTGTGAAATGTTAAGAAATGGTCTCTTAAAAATCACAAAACAATAGCATGCTTGTTATCACCACTTCTATTTAAGGTTTTCTGGGATTTCTCAGCACAATAAAACAAGGAAAAAATAAACCATAAAAATTTGTAGAGTAAAAAAAAATTCTTACTCCTAATAGCTGATGTGATTAACTTTTCAGAAAATCAGAGCATCATTAGACAATTTTTAGAAAATTATTTGTGTTGGTAAGAATTTTAGCAAGGTTTTGGGATAGAAATAACAATAAACGACAGGCCCCGAGAGTTTTATATACTATGGTATATCAGGGAGCAGATCAATCACTTTTCTTCTCTGCCAAGGATCTTAAGCTGAGAAAACAGATGAGTGTGGCCTTTATTTGTGCGTGGGGGAGGAATGTGTCACACTGATCCTAAAGTCAGAAGTCACCTGGGCCATGGTAGGGTCTGTCCTTCATAGAACAGCAGGCTTGTGCCCACCCATGGAGGCACTGGGCTGTCCCCTCTTGCTTCCCACCTCCTGTGGGGTACACGCCTCCACACCACTAGCAGGCCTTCCTAGAGGTCAGAGGGACTGCAATGTCACCTTATGCGAGCTCCTGTGGCAGGGGAGTACTGTCCCCTACCCCTCCCAGTCCCCAAAGAGATCGGCAACACAAAATGCAAGTTGAGAACAGATACCACGCACCACAGTGGTGATAAGAATAGCAGGAAGCTAGGAAAACTGACAAATGTGCAAGACCTTTTGGGAGAAAACAAAGCTTTGCAGAGGAGAGTTAGGGCTCAGTGGATTAACAGAGTGAAAGTCAATTCTCTCCAAATGCTTTGCAGGTTGAATACAATCCCAAGCACAGCTGCAATTGGGTTTTTCCTGACCTTTGGTAAAGCAAGTTGAAAGTTTCCCTGAAACAGCAAAGGAAAAGAACACAGTGCTAGTGAACAAGAATCAGGGTCTAAGAACTTGAACACAAAAAGGCAAAACTTGAAAACTTTTGGTAGGAAATATGAGATTGCAAGTACTTCAACCCTGAGGTTTGAAAACATTTTTTAATTGTTGAAGACACAGGACCACCGGAAAGAAAAAGCCTAAATAGGGGTCAGGGATTTAGCTCAGCGGCATAAGCGTCTGCCTTGCAAGCGCATGGTCGTGAGTTCGATCCCCAGTACTGATTAAAAAAAAAAAAAAGCAAAGCACTTGTCTAGAATGTGCGTGGCCCAAGGTTCCACCCCCAGCACTACACAAAAGAAAAAAAGCACCATAAATGAGAGAAGATTATCAGCAATGCACACATAACTGATACAAACCCATATTCAGAATATATAAGGAACTCTTACAAATCAGTAAGAAAAAAAAAAAAAGAAAAATGGACAAAAGAAATAAAGGGAGATTTCACAGAAGACAAGTGGCCCATAGACGATATAAGGCATCATAATTTTAGGAAAATGTAAGTTTTACACTTACATTTACACTTACAGAGAGGAAAACAACATTTCCATGACGGGTGAGAGGACAGTGTGACGGGCAGTGAGTCCCTAGGTACTCCAGGGACAGTGCTGCTCTGGGACACAGCCTAGGCCAGCTGAGCATATTTCCCATTTGGACCTAGAGAAGCTTTTGTCTTTCGTTTTGCTTTGACCCTTTCTCAGAAGGGGTCTCTTGCTTTGCACTGCAGGCTGGCCTTGAACTCTCTGTGTAGCGCAGGCTGGATCTGAACTCCTGGGGATCTCCTGCCTCAGCCTTTCAAACCACACCTGATTTAGAGAAGCTTAAACACAGCTAGGAATTTTAACCACAGCACTGACCTTAAAAGCAAAAACAAAGAGAATAGCAGGAGGAGTAAATATATTGCTTTTTAAGTCATTAAACAGAAAACTCTACAGTGGAGAGATCATGAGGATGAATGAACTCTAGCAAATGACACCAGCATGGACGGCTCCTTAGCATGTGTCAAATGGGATGAGCAGGCGCAGGGTGAGTCTCCGTGGCCTGACCTCGTTTACAAACTGTCCAGAAACAGGCGTAACTAAAGAATGTTATTTAGGAGTGAAGACGTAGAGAAAGACAGGGACCAATGAGCTGAATTCACTGTGAGAGGAAAGGAGGGGCTGTGGCCAAGAGAGAAGATGGGCTCCGGAAGGCTCTGCCCAAGAGAAATAAATAAATAAATAAATAAATAAATAAATTTTATATATATTTTAAATATAAAAAATTTTAAATATAAAAATATATTTTAAATATAAAATATTTATATTTAAATATAAAATATATTTTATATATATTATATAAATAAATATATATATATATATTTGTGTGTGTGTTTTTGTGTGTGTGGTACAGGAGATCGAACTCACAACCTCGTGGTTGCCAGGCAGGCGCTGATGCCAATGAGCTAAATCCCAGGCCCCCAAGATCTATTTGTTACACGACAATGTGTAGACAATCACTCTAAACTGTGCTTCTATTTTTTTCTGTATGTATTTTGTTTATCATTATACATAATACAGAGTAATCAAATGCACCATTTAAAAAAAGGAGGAAAAATATAAACCTCAGCATGTGTTATAACACTTGTTTGTGATGAAAGATTTTTGGCTAGCCACAGTAGAGGAAAACCTCTTTAAATCAGGAGTAACTTCAAAAGCCTACAGAATATATTATACTTAATCAGAAACTTTAAAATATACACTGTCCATAGACAAGGATGCCAACTGTCACAGTTGCTAATCAACAATGTCTTAGCCAACTGGTAAACTACAGTTTAAAGTTATACAAATTTAAAAAGAAGACACCTGAAGGCTGTAAGAGTTCACCTAAAAAAAATCCAAGAGCATCCAAATAACTCATAGACTCAATAAAAGCAAAATTTCTCTTTTACTAAACTCAAGTCAACAGCACACTTGTATTGCTGTAACTACTATTTAAAACATGTATTTAATTCTAAATATTCCACTTCTGATAGAAATAGCAACTATCAGGAGAAAATAGCAAATCCTTACTCAACCATAGACAGAAAGCTTCAGTAAATGAGTCTTCTTATAGCTAGAAGGGCACAGAAGTGTAATGATAGCAACTCTCCAGAAACTAAATTACAAACTAAATGCAATTCCAATCAAACTTCTGGCAAGATTTTGAGAACTCAACGTAAAGATTCTGAAATTCACATGGAAGGACAAAAAGTAAACACAGCCAAGAAGTGACAAAAAGCAAGCACAACCAAGCCTTCCCTGAACAAGCAGGAAAGGCTTGGTTCATTAGATGTCAAGGCTTTTCTGAAGCTGACAGAGTGGAGAGACAGAGACGGATGAAAAGAACCAAGAGCACAGAGCAGCCTCTTCCCCACACAATGACCTGTCTTGGAAGTGGCCTTATGAACCAGTGCAGAGGGGCACAAAATGCTCTGTAACCTTAGTTGGAAATCAGATGTCTTTGTGGAGGGAAAAATTTAAATCCTCCCTTGCAGTCACCATGAATCTTAACAACAGATGGATGAAAGACTTGAATATGAAAAGCAAAACTTGAAAAGTTTTGTAAGAAAATATAAAGATATCCTCCTGACCTCGAGTGATGTAGCAAAGATATTTATGATAGAAAAAGCATAGGTCACAAAGGAAAAGACTGGTATGTTTGACTCTGCCAACAACACAAACATCTACACAAGCACAAACATCTACAAAAGAACTACAAAGTTCAAAGACCTGCTGGAGTAGGAGAGGTTTGTCATGCAAATAATAAGACCCCGATAGAACGTGGCAGAGAAGTTCAGAATCAACATGAAAATGAAAAACAACTTATTGGAAAAACAGAAAAAAACAATTCACAGGACAAGACTAAGTAAACTTATGAAAAGAAAGCCTGGCTTCATGGGCAGGTGTGGAAGTACAATGAAATCAAGTCACTGTTTCATCACCTTCGTCAGACAGGCACAAACTTATACATCAAGTGGGCAAAGATATCCGCGAACGGTTTCTTTATAACTGCTGCTGTGACCTTCAGGAGAGTGCCGTGAAAACGGCAGAGGTGGGGACAAGGGTGCCAAAGATGCAGTGAGGTGCCTGGCATCTACTTTTCAGAGAAGGATGAAGATACAAGACAGTTCGAGGGTACCCACTGCAGGTCTCTTGTGACAGTGACAAGTTAGGAATTATTTTAGTGCAAATCAACGGGAAATTAATGACACAACAGGTACTTTTTGAATACCAAGCATCTGTTAAAATGGCTCTTGATCTAATATGTATCAACATGGGTAAACTGGAAATATGAAATTCTGACTAAAAGATGACACTTGTGTAACTCTTCAAAGCACAAAATCCTTCCTATGTATGGTAATAGCATACATGTACACCCAAGATATTTTAAAATGTGGGTGGGAAGAATGAAGGTGTCAGCTTCAGGAGAAGTGGTTTTATCACTCAGGAATGGGATGGGACCTACAAACAGATCTAAATGGCACTAGAAATCTACTTCATGTATGCACCACACATATTTTAAACGAGGAGACTTAGCATACAACAAAAATACTAACTTCCTCCCCCGTGCTAGGAAATATTCTAGGGGCTTGGGGTGAAGACATGCACAAAACACATCATTTTTATCCCCTTGAAATTTACATTTTACTGAGAGGCAGGTGGGACATACAATGGATGCTTCTCTCTCCTTCCAGCTGCTCACCAAAGCCAGTCAGGGAGGTGTGGTTTTAAAGGGAAAACAAGGAGCCCAGCTTTGGATGTGTTCCGGGTGACCGTCTGCAGGACCCACCAGGAGATGCTGCCTGGGCAGTGAGTGGCCTGGGATTCAGGGCAGAGGCTCAGCTGGGGGTGCACACACCCGCGTGTAGGAGCATGTCAGACACAGCAGGCTGGGGAGAGTGTGGGCATCATGGGGAAACGGGAATGAGGACTGAGGAGAGGTCCACAGCAGTGAGGAGTCCAGGAGAGAAGGTGCTCCACGCCACCGAAGGCGCAATCCTGCGCTGGTGCTGAGGCTGGGGTGTGTCCCTGGAACTCCTGGGATGGAAATTTAAAGGCTGGAGTAATGGGATTTGGAGGTGGGGCCTTTGGGAGGGTGATTAGCATTAGACAATGGCACTAGTGGTGTCCTAGGAGGGGAAAAGTCATGGGCTGGCACATGTGCGCTATCTCCCCATGGAACACCTGTGCCACCTTGGGCTCTGCAGAGCCCTGGACCCCAGCAAGAAGCCCTCAGATGTGGCCCCTGACCTTGACTTCCCAGCCTCTAGGACTGGAAGACATAAATGTCTTTTATAAATTACCCATTCTAGGAAATCAAGACAGAGTGAGCC
The DNA here is from genome assembly GCA_004027295.1 of Dolichotis patagonum. Lineage (NCBI taxonomy): Eukaryota > Metazoa > Chordata > Mammalia > Rodentia > Caviidae > Dolichotis > Dolichotis patagonum. Next base: position 41,530 of record PVJX010009646.1, on the reverse strand, counting down.
ACGGTGGCAAGTTTTCCAAACAGGAGGAGGAACACAGATGTTCATTGCCATGGGGTTCCCTGGGGACCCAGACAGGATGGGTTTGGGTGGAGGGGCTTCTGGAAAGAGCAGAAGAGAGGGTGAGAGACAGCAAGCATTGCTCCCTCCTGAGGAGTCTGGCCCTAAAGGAGGGCAGAGAAATGGGTCACCATGGGAGGGATACAGGGTCAAGGTGGGATCTTTCACTGCCCTTGAGACGGTGACCTGGAGTGGTGCTGGTGACCCCCTGGCAGCACAGGGTGCCCACATGGCATCACAGGTTGGGGACATCAGGAGAGGCCAGTGGCCTGTGCTTCACAGCTACAGGCAGTGCCTCCCGCAGGTGTGGGCCAGGCAGGCAGGTTCCCCAGGATCCTGGTCCTGTCAGGACGGGGTGAGAGAGCTAAGGCTGGGGAAGCAGGGCGGTGTGCAATGATCTACCATGGAGGAATAGGAAGACGAGTGGGGAAAGACAGAGGCTGGCAGGATCTGTGGTGTGTGGGTCTTGGAAGCTGAAGATCTGTTGGACTCTGGGCTTGAGAGAGACTGCTGGATGGAAGGACAGCAGGAGGCCACGTGGAATAGAGGTGGCAGAAGGAAGGCAGTGACTGTCATCAAATCACAGTGTAGCCAAGGGGTATCACTCTGATGGCATGGGACCTGGAAAGATCCACACAGTACACAAATCATACAGATGGCCCTGGACCCTCCTGCTCAGGCTCAGAGGCGGAGGTACACTGTGTCCCTACCTTGTCTATGCAGACAGTGCTGTTCATGGCACCTGTCCCTCTCTCAAGTGTCAGCGCTGTCCTTGGCCCCAAGAGGGCCATCCAATACATTTACTGAACTAATCAGTGTGCAACTCAGAGAAAGCTGGTACCCCGGTCAGTTCTCTACAGTACGGGCCTTTCCCTGATTCCTTGCAAAGAGAACAGGCAAACACGTGAAATACCAAACGACTTATGAGTTAACCACAAGAGGGCTTTCGGGTATCACAGAAGAAGGGAACCCAAGGCAGGTGGCAGTCTGGGGAAGAAGCGGCGACTGAGCAGAGATGGGGTCTCCCTGGCTGAATGACCTAGCAGGGAAATGTGAGACACACTCCAGTATCCATATTTACCTGCAATAAATACATAGTTCTGACCACATTGGACCATCCACCTTGCTAGTGGGTTGTGCTCTACAACTCTGAGTGGGATTAACGGAAGTTTGGTTGACTCTTTGCAAGGCTCTGAGCGAATCTGGTCTTCAACATCCTCTTCTCCCCTTGTTAGGCTCCTCCACTGTCCTCCCCTGACTTGCGCCCTGGTTCTGGTTCTGCTGTCTGTTTCCATGATGGGAAGTACTAATATCAAGAGTGCTAGCTAACCAGGTTAAAAGTTACAACTCTACTGTGAAACACTAAGGTTTAAAATAATCAAGCCTAAGGTTCCATGTTTCTCAAGAAAGAGAAACATTAGCTCTGCCTCTACTCCTCTGCTTCTATCTGGTCACCCGGTGTCTCCCCACCTTCTCCCAACCCTTCACCTGGACTTGGGTCCACAGGAACATCCGGGATCTTGGGAGCAGTGCGACGCCAGGTACAAGGTTCCTTCCCTTGTTCGATCTGGGAGAGGACCTCAGGCTTGGAGATGGCGTAGTCTGAGGAAAGACAGGAAGGTCAGCTTTGCCATCTTCCTATCAGGGCTGGGGGAAGGCAGCTGAAAAACTGAGAATGGTCTAGGGACTAAATGTCACAATGGGTATATGGCAGTGGTTCACAATGGTAGGGAGTTTTGTTGCAAGTCTGGAGATAATCTTGTGCAGCATCTAAGGGAAGTGCTGCTGGCATCTGGCGGGTAGAGGCCAGGGCTGCTACTAAACATGAGTTATCTGGTCCAGAGTGCCAGCAAGGCAGGGTGCAGAGCCTGCATATTAAGCAGCAGCATGCCTGCCAGCTAGAGCTCTATCCTCATACACATGCTTTACTGCTCTTGGCTCTGGGGTCCCATCAAAGTCATCCTGAGAGGAAAGAAGCCAGGAAGAAGCAAACTGCACATCCCTCCTGGGCAACAGGGCTCTAGAGCATGGTGCTCAAAGGCTGTACAGTACACAAGAGCAGAGATAGGAAATCCATCTCTAATGTTAAGTTAGAGACTGCATACCGGTCGAGAGCATAAGGGCTCCTGTACTCCAAGTCTCAGCAGGAACAGAGGTGTCCTTAAGCTGGGCCTGGTCAGGAGCAGGGCCACCACCCTCCTAAACTGCCACATCACCAGGTCGAAGGGGAAGTGTGTTTCACTCTATTCCTTAGTTGCAGGAGGAGGAGGAGGACAGATCTCCTCACTCAGCATATCCAGGGCTTTACATTTGGCTGGGATGGAGAGAGAGGTCCAGGGACTTGCAAAGTCCGCCCCCTCGGAGAAGCATGGGCCAGGACTTACCCAGGGAGACCAGGGTCTCGTAGTTGCCCCGCATCACGTGCTTGTACAGCTCCTTCTGCCAGTCCTCCAGCTTGCCCCACTCCTGCTCGGAAAAATACACGGCCACATCATCAAAGGTCACGGGCACCTGCAACCACAAGGGTCACACTCGCTCATCCACGTGCTGGCCACAGGGCTGTGGGCTCTCCACCCCAGGGCACCCAAAGGCTACCTTGGGGGCCTCGCCCTTGCTCCCCGGGGGCAGCCGCAGGATCCAGAAGTTCCGGTTGCGCAGCAGGTTCTCCACGTTCTCCAGCCGCCGCTGCAGCAGCCCGTACTCCTGCAGCAGGGTCCCCAGCACGGCCCACTTGCCCTCCAGCTGGTTGCCAAACTCCATGGCCGTCTTCTCGCAGTCGGCCAGCTTCTTCTCAGCCATGCCAGTCCGACCTTCCAGGGAAAGCAAGCGAGCAGCCTGCGATTCAATCTTCCTCTCCATGGCCTGAATTGTAGCTGCCATCGTCCATGGGGAGATCTTTGCAAAAGAGAAGAGCGAAGCAAGCATCACTGATCACACGGCTTGTGCTCTGGCGCTTTATCTTCCTTGGATACTCGGAGCCCATGTCTTTAGGAAGTGGGAGACCTCGCATCGTATGCCTGATTTCAACTTGGCCACCTCCTCCTGTGGGCATCTGGGATTGGGCCTGTGTTTGGGCATCCGCCTAGGTTGGTGCTTACCACCCTATATGGTCATTTCCTGTGAGCCTTGACACTGTGAACGCCCTGAAGGTGGCCTTGCATCTCCTCACAGCACACGCTTGACACATGGCAGGCGCTCTGTGTGATTTTGCAAAATAAACAGTGACTGAGCATGGCTGGGGTGTTTCAGCAGAGACACAGTAAACTGCAGATTTACTAGAGCCTGGCCTGGACTCGCTCCCGCCACAATCGCACAGGAACTGTCTACTGATGATGACCCAGCAGAAACCCCTAGTTGCTCCACTGAAACCACATAAACAAGAGTATTGCTCAATTTCTTTTTTAAAACGCATATCACATCTCCTTTTAACAAAATACTGGATGACCAAGTCCAGGATAATCTGATTTTGTTCCTCCACAACTGCCCTTCTCCCACAAGCTAAAATGACCATGTAGCAAATCATCTTCACTAAGTCATGAGCTAGACTTTTGGACATTACCTGAGCCCCTGAGATTATGATTTTTTTCTCTCTCCTGGTTTCCACTCTTTTAAGGTAAAAACAATGAACCTTAGACATTTGTGTGACTGCCCCAAGATGAGCGACACGCCCTGCAGTCTAGCAAGGAAGACAGACACATGTGTGAAGTCATCTTCTAATACACGTGGCAACAATAAAAAAAAACTCTGAGCTTCCCTGTCACCAGAAATGGCCACAAGAGGCTTGAGTGCCTGCAGCTGGGAACTGTGACGAAAGCACGTTTTGGGTGGGGAACTGGACTACTTGTCCCACTCATATCCGGGGTGGACCCACTGGGCACAAAGGAGGTGCTGCCATGGGTACCTTCGCCAGTCAGCAGCTGAACATGGAAGGTTTGTATAGTTTCAGGAAAACATTCCTAAGCAAAAGCTTGGCTGTGCCTTGCAAAATCAAGTAACTTCTAGGAACTGGCACAGGCTCATTTGGAGTCAGAATCAGAACTGAGAATCAGAACAGGGACTGACACCTCAAAAAAACAGGGACAAAAGGTGGCAGAAGAAAGCTCTGCAGAGTACTGAAGAGGTTCTCTGCCTGCTTGACCAAGGTAGGCCTCTGGCTGGGTCTCTGAGTGATGGGGGAAATTAGACTGACAGTGGTGGGAGTAGGTCTGGGACCAGGTCTGGTGCTTGGTGGGGTGGCTTGGTGGCCGCCTCTGTGCTGGCCTTCCCCTAAGATAAGCCCTGCTATACACCCCAGATTCTGAGTTTACTTCCAAAGGGTCCTTGTGCTTTACCACCTGATCCCTCTCCCCTAAAATCCTATCACACTCCACATGTGCTTGCTGTAATCCAATCTGTGTTTCCTTAGGCTGGGACGGGCACAGGCTCCTACTTTATTAAGAATTTATCCCTCTTTAGTACTTGAACAACAGAGTTTCCTTAGCGTTTCACAGAGCCCCCAAGCTCTACCCAAGGCCTTCGGACTGTCCAGTGGGAGGCAGGGATGGTCCTCTGCTCAAGCCCAGCCCTTCACTAACTGGAGGGTGGAGTAGCCCGGCGCTTTAGAACACTCTGCCCAGAGGAGCAGCTCCTCTAAAAGGATGGCAAATCCCTCAATAACACCCCACCCACAAGAGGAAGTCCAGGCCTCTCAAGCTCTTCCAACTGTCTCTTCCAGCATCACAGGCTCTGTGTGTCTTTCCATCTCTGTGTGCCTCTGCCCAAACCCTTCTCCCTCCTTGGAAACCTCCACGGTCTAGGAAGCTCGGCCTAGTGAAACCCTAGCCTCCCACAGAAACCCAGTTCAAATCACAGAACAGCAGAATACCTGGCCAGGAAGGGTGAGCAGGGGCTGCACTGCCACAGCTCGCTGCCACCTGGCCAGCTGGCTCCCTCCCCTTTTCGGTTCTGCAGGGCTGCTACCGTGAACCTGCCCGCCCGCTTGCCCAGCAACCCGGGTCCCCAGCCACCATGACTTCCACACTTTTGCGTTAAGCTGTCCGTCCGGGCAAGTTAACTTGTCTGGCCCCAGGGCTTTTCTTTTGTGTGGCAGAGATAACAGCAGTATCCACCCCCAGGTCTGCAGCGAGAACGAAATAATGGGGGCCGGGTGCTGCGCCTGGCTCGACACCCACCAGCCCGGCACGTAGCGGGCGCGCGGCTTCCGCGGAATCGTCGCCGGACACCTCCCAGGTGCCACCAGGCCGCTGGGGGGAGCTGGGGGGAGGGAAGCCCAGCCGAGCGCTGGGCAGAGAAAGGAGCCGGGAGGGGGGCGCGGGACCGAGGGGACAGCGGCCGGGGCGGGGACAGGGAGCTGCGCAGCGCTGCGGGAACTTGGCGCGGGGCGGCCGTTCCGCCCGGCGCGGCCCGACACCGAGTGGGGAACCCTGCCTCGAGTGGGGAACCCTGCCTCAAGTGGGGGGCCCGCCCCAGAGTGGGGGCCTGATGGGCGGGCGCCCTAGGCCCCGCGGACCCTGAGCCCCGCTTGCCTGAACCTCAGGCCGAACCGGATCCCCGATCGCCTCCCAAGGGCCTGTGGGTCGTGCGTTGGGCCCGGGGCGCCGGAGCCCCAGGCCGCGGGTCCGAGCGCGCGCGCCGCTCTTACCGGAGCCGCCGCCGCCTCGGCCATGGTCCTGCGCTGCCCAGCCCGGCCCGGAGGAAGTCGCCGCCGCGCGGCCCACGTAGGCCCGGCAGCCCGGAGCTCTTGGAAGGCGGCGCGGCCTCCTTCCCCGCTGCGCTCCTCGGTGGCCGGCCCGCAGCCCGCTCCGCCTGCAACGCGCCACCGCCGTCAGCGCCCGGCCGGTCCACACTGCATCCTGGGAGCCGGCGCCGCGGCCCGGCACGAAGGCCCGTGAGGCTTCCTGGAGGCAGTGCGGCCGCACAGCGCCCCCTGCAGCCGGAGCGGCGAACGGCAGCCGGCGCCCGCCCCGCCCTCCTCGCGCCCCGCCCACCATCGTCCCGCCCATCACCGCTCCTCTCACGCCCGTGAGACACGCCCACCGACCGAGTCTGGCGCACGCCCAGTGCCTGCTTGATCCCCGCAGCCGGGTCACAGGGCCTCGGTCACCAGAGTCATGTCTCCTTTCGGTGATCAGGCTGGCCGGCCAGGCTTCCCTACGCATCGCGCCGCCTCGCGTGATCACGGCGACAGAGGCCTTCGAGCCCTACACAGACGGCCGCGGCTCTGAGTCCTGGGCCTGGAGCTTCGGCTTCATGGTTTGGACACCTGTGGCTCACGCGTACCATTGCTTTCCAGTGGAATAAATAGAATTTGCTGTGTGTTTATTATAGTTATTTTTAATGGAATAAAATGCCATCATTTACGAATTATTTTAGCAAAATTAACATGCAATGGAAGGATGTTAATGCTATATTCAGAAGTCTGTCCAGAACGATTCCATTTTTGTTTTAAAAATATGTATGTGCGCATATATAATTAAAATGTGTGTTTACCCAATAGGTGATCTACTATACTGTACCTAGAAATATAACACTGTAATAGTAACATAGGTGTATCACATTTTATATAAAACAATTTTTAGATAGATTCAAAAGCATAAATATTAACATAGTCTAAGCAGTTTAATAGGGAGACTACAGGCCGTTTTTATGCATTTTGTGACTTTTTTCAATTCATACTTTTATAGTAACAAGAGTGTTTTTAGTCGAGAAGAAAATAAACATTTGAGACTCGTTGGGAGTCTAACGGGCGCAGGCTGATGCGAGGAGCCTGGTATGGTGCCCCCTCGTGGCTACGAGAGTGCACTGCATTTCACAGTGGCCCAGCAGTAGTCTGCCCGCCTCGTGGATTCAGCGCCCGTGACGTGATGCTTCCCTCTTACTGTGCAGCCTGGGCGGAAATTCTTTTTTGTGTACCAACATGCACTTTTAAAAAAATGCATGTCCCCTCCGCCGGGGCTGGACCCACGGGAACCTAACTTTTGTATAATTTGGGGGGAAATTAGGAAGGAAAAACAAAAGCTATGACATGACAAATTAGGTGCAAAGGAGGCGTTCTGAAGCTCAGAATATTAAAAAAATAAAAAGAGAACCGGCAGGGACTTTGGGATAGACCTCAGCCTGGTCTCTCAGGGACTGGGATAGGAGGGCGGTGTAGGGAGATCTAGGTGTCAGAAACTTAAAGGTTTTGCCATGAGCTTGTTGAGATCCTTGGACAAATCAGTTGCTCCTGGGCCCTTCTTGCCTCATGTTTAAACTTGGAGGTTGCAGTTTATCATTTTGGAATTGTTCTTTCACTGACTTGCTTTGATACTGGATCCAATTGAAGACCAGTGCCTTTCCCCTCACCGCGGCCTGGCTGCTGGGCACTGCGTGGTTATTTGCTTACGGTCTCATGACCAACCCGCATCGGCCAGTCCCTTCCGTGGTGTCTTGGGGGATCTTGGGGGGGGGGTATCTTGCCTCCCCAAGATACCTCGGAGGAGGGGCTTCCTTTTGCTTAAGAGTGTTAGCTCCGTGGTAATACCAGCTCAGCGACTCCAGGATGGGTATGTCCTTGTCTCCTAGAGGACATCAGCGTAGGATTTAGGAGACATACAAGAATTCCTTCAAGGAGTTCTGGAGAGGCTCAGATGAGCTGCTTCTTACCATCCAGTAGGGGGTGCTCTTTTGAGCAAAATGGAAAGTGAAGCCCCCAGAGCTGGAAGCCAGAATAGTAGTGCCGGATTAGCTCTGTTCTGGCAGAAAACTGTCAGCCACTTTATGTAGAAAGAATTGCCTGTATTAATTTCTTTCAAAGGTTAATGCAGGTGTGAGAAGTCTTTACATCTCATTGACTTCTTCCAGTACTTGTCGCCGTGCTCTACTCCCACTGGTAGGGCTGGGTTTTCTGACTAGGCCTGGGTCATAACTTGCTTACTTGTGTGTTCTCCAATTCCAGCCAGCTGCATATACACAACTGATAAGAAAGTATGTGATATATAGATATAGATAAGAAAGTATATTATATATATATTCTTTTTCAAACAGGACAGGCTTTATAGAGAACATATAATTTGAATTGGATCTCACAGATGGGCAGAATTTTAATAGGCAGCATTTCAGACCAAAAGGTGTGACCTGGGTGGCAAGATAGAAAAACTTGAGATAGGAAGGTACAGAGAATATTTTAGGAGCTGTAGAGTTGTCCGGTTAGGCTAAGACTTGGGATAACAATGGCAAACAGGCTGTATTAGTCAGTTTTCTGTGACTATAACAAAATACTGAGATATAAAATTTATAAAAAGACAAGGTTTGCTTTGGCTCACTGTTGTAGAGGTTACTGTCCTTGATTGGGCTGGCCAGGGCTGCTCTTAGGTCTGGTGGTAAGGCTGGATGGTGATGCTGGGGAGTAAAATGACTCATCTCATGGCCATGAGGTACCTGAGAGTGAGGAATGGGATGAGTTCCATCATCTCATTTGAGGCCACACCCTTAACGACTTTATGACACTCCCATTGGCTCCCACCTCCATTTCCTTATAGCACAGCCCTAGGGACCAAGCCTTTAATACAGTGGACTCAACATCCAAACTCCAGCACAGGTTGAGCCATATCACGATAAGCTCAAATGTTAGGGTATAAACTGGGTGTGGTGGCACATACCTGGGATCCCAGTACTTGGGAGGTTGGGGCAGGAGAATCAAAAGCCTGAATTACATAGTGAGACCCTGTCTAAAAAAAATATTAAGGCACTTAAACAGTCCTCAGGCTTGATAGCCGACTGAGCAGGGAATCACACAGTCTTGGTGCTAATAGAGTACTTACCTAAGAATGGAAGATAGAATATAGGAGGGGTTCAGAGGGGTAAGAGGCTACTGTAAGAATCCAGGCAGGCAATAAAAACTCATTGCACCCACTGCGGGAACAGAGAGGGGAGAACCGAACTGAGAGAGCTGCAAAGGATGTGGAGTGAGGGTGGTCACCCACAGGCTGTGGAGTTTATGTGAGGAGTTCTGGAACCATACGGAGGTGCTGGAGCTGAAGAGGGGCCTGCCTGCAGCACAAAGAAGGCCAGCAGAAATCATAGCAGTTTTGTAGGAGTGTCCTTTGAAAATATACGCACCTCTGACACGCTGTGGCAGCCGTATCAGGGCCGTTCTCTAGGTAAAGATCACAGAGCCTGGGTTTTAAATGCACACTATTAGTGTTTCTGGGGAAGCTTGGGAAGTACGTGGATTTCTAGACAAAAAGAAATCTCTATGATAGGGAATTTTTTAAAAAAATTTTATTTTTTATTTTTTTGGGGGGGGAATTTTTTTTAAAGAAGGGCTAGGGTCTGGGGATAGCGCTCAGTGGCACAAGCACTTACCTGGCAAGCACGAGGTGTCATGAGTTTGATCCCTAATACAAAAAAGCGCTACTTTGAACAAGTTCCATATAGGAGTGAAGGCAGATGCTAATGCACAGCCAAGAGTAATGCTGCCCTGTCCACCTTTCCACCCCTGACAAAATCAGCTGTGAAGCAATGTCTAGTAGCTGGTCCCCAGCCTCTGTTTGCAAAAGGAATAAAGACAACACCCCTGGGACTGATAACAAAGATCTTCCCTCCTTTGTAATGATCACTCTGTCTGCATCGCAATCCTTATGTTTGAAGTAGGCATGAGAATTTCCACTTTTGTGCCTTTCCTCACATTCCCCCCATGACCAAAAGTCCCATCATTTTCCCCATGATTATCCCACTGAACTCTTTCCATTCCCATCAAACTTGCAGACTCTGATAGACTCTGACTTACCCAGTCTCAACGATTTAATATTGGTGCCATGCATTTAACACTGAGAGACAACATGACAATACAAGGTAGTAGACAGTGCCCTAACCTACCTCATAGGTTATAAATTCCTGTTTAGTGTTCCTGGTACTAAAGCTGAGATTCCCTTACCCAGAAGGACCCTGAGATGGCCTGTGAATTTGAACCTAGATGTATCAGCGCCAGGGCTGGGACAGCCAGGAAGTGTGAGGTTCACATGTAAAGGCAACTGACCCAGGAATTCCTGTGGTGCTGCTCACTCAGCATGGATGGACCTCTGCTTTTCCAGGGGCTTTTTTATGCCTGAGATTTTTCTTTGCAACCAAGCACAGAACCTAAAGGTTCAGGCTTAGGACTTTCAATAGAGATTATGATAGTCTTTGCTTTTGACCATACAGTTCTAGAGCACCCCTTGAGGAACATGACTGGATTGCACTTTTTGGTCCCTTGAGGTTGGGTTGGGCCATCTGACAAGTTCTAGCTGATGAATTGTGCACGGATCATTCAATGATGCATGCACATATATCATTTCTGGGGCAAGCATTTACTTACAGACTGAGGCCCTCCACAGGTTTCTTTTTCTCGTCCATGATGACCAACAATACTTATGAAGGCAGCTGATGCCCTGTGTGGCTGCTTCTGGAGGGAAAAGATGTTGAATAGAATCTCCATTCAATCTGCGATAGAGCACATACATGAAACAGACCTTTGCTTATGGCTTAAATATAAAGCGTCTCCCAAAGACTCACATATTCATGGCTTGATCTCCAACGTCACAACAGTGTTTAGAGGTGAGACATGTGGAAGGTAACTGGATCATCATGGTGCTAGACTCATCAGGGAATTGATCTGTGGGTGAGTTCATAACTGAATCTGCTGTTAGGTGATGGGGTCTGGTTGGAGGAAGTGGATCACTGGGGACAGGACCTGGAATTAGATTCTTGTCTCTGCTTCCTCCTTTCTTTCCTGCCAGCCATGGGTCGAGTAGCTTTCCTCTGCTAGGTCCTTCTGCCATGGTATTTTGGCTTTGGATTGAGCCAGCCATGGACTGCTATTTCTGCAACTGTGAGCCAAAATGAAAATTTTCTCCTTTAAGCTGCATTTGTCAGATATTTTGTCTCAGCAACAGAAAGGTGACTAATGCAAAGCATTAGTTTGTTTTCAGATTTTAAAATTTAATAACTAAAATTATTACATTTTTTCAATAACTAAGTTCTCAACAATTTTTGAAAATAGTGTTCTAATGATAAAAATTAGATTTCTCATGACACAGTTTGGGAACACTTACTGTGTAGAACATGGTCCATTCCAGCAATAACATTATTACCTATAATAGCTGCATTTGTCAGATATTTTGTCTCAGCAACAGAAAGGTGACTAATGCAAAGCATTAGTTTGTTTCTATAATAGAAATAAGCTTATTACTCAGACTCTCACTCATATTTATAAGAGATTTTGAAGTTTTACAAGGCTGACTCTTGGAGTCATCAATTTTTGATGACCTTGTTATGAATACAGTGCTGCCTTACAATTTTCAGATTTGGGGCAAAATGTCATGTCAAAGGCTGGTCAGATGAAATTAGAAATATTTTATAGGGACTGTCTTGGTTACTTTTCCTTCACTGTTGAAACAAAATATCGGATGCCCAAAGTGAAGCAAGGAAAGGTTTATTTATCTTACAGTTTTGAAGGTATCAGTCCATACTCAGCTGGCTTCAAGGCAGGGTGGTGTGGCTGAGGTGCAGCCATTCTTGGCAACTGCAAACAGCAAGAGCAAAAGGGCAGAAAGTGGAACGCACACCTCCTTCCGTTCCTTGTGTTGTATGGGGGCTCCCACTCCTTGGTGGGAGCAGCACTCACACCACCAATCCCAGCACTAGACAATGAACCAATCACAAACACTAGATTCAGTAACCTCTATGACTGCATGAAACTTGGGGGGTGCATCCAAACATAAACCGTAACAGGGATGCTGAATTTTCCCTAGGTTGGTGTCTTACTTTAGCATTGATGAGATATAATACCCAACAGCCACAAGTTAAAGTTTGTTGAGGCTTCTGTCCATAGTCCCCTGGCTCCAAGGTGGGGTGACATTGCAAAAGGGCATGATGGAGGATGGCTGCTCATGTATGGTATACAGGAAGGAGAGAGGGAGGAAGAGAGAGAGAAAGAGAGAGGGAGAGAGAGAGATCAAGGGAGGAAAAAGGGAGATAGAACCTTCCAGGCCACAGCTCCAGTGACTTACCTCCTCCAAACCAGGCTTTACTTCCCAAAATCAATTTATCTATAAACTCATCAGTGGGTTAATCCACCAATGAATGTGATGTCCTCATGATCCGATCACCTCTCCAGAGTCACACCTATAAGTACATGAGGCTTTGGGAGAGGGAACATCTAGATATAAACCATAACATTTGACCAGGAACTCAGTAGGAATTAGTCAAGTATATATTGACTACCTACTGGAACCTCAGCCTGGTGTTGGGTGATTGTGAATGAGACACAATCAAAGTGACCACATTGTCTAAACAAGCAAATAAATAACTTCAGGGCTTAAACATTTTTTTTTTTGTACCAGGGATCGAACTCATGACCTAGCACTTCCCAGGCAGACGCTTATGCCACTGAGCTAAATCCCCAGCCCTAAACATAAGTTTTTATGTCTCTTATGATGTTAGGAGAGTTTGGGAGATGTAACATGGACCTTAAATATAGAAAAATCTGGAACAATTTATACATTCATTTGGACAAAAGAGAATATCTGAAATTGTAATTGACCTGGGAACACAGATGTGCATGAGCTTTTGTGTACAGGAACAGCTCAGGGTAAAATCACAGTTCTAGCTTCAAGGAGCTCACTGGTCAGGGGAGATGGGTGTACATTAAAAATAATGAGAGGCTCAGTACGATGGAGGTTTTCTCCTTTCTCAGCTGTGTAGTCAGGGATTTTGTCCCCACAATGAAAAGCTAACACATTATTCTAATCCTTACTTTAGTTACATTTATAAAAATCATATTTCCAAACACAGTTATAATCTGAGGTCTGGAAGGATATGAATTTTGGAGAGGGAGGCAGCATTCAATACAGTGTAGTAACTAATGGAGAAAGCAAAAGAGGAAAGGAAAAGAAGAGGAAAGAGTTGAGAAAATGAAAAACCAAATAGTAATAACATTCACTGGCAAATATCTCGGTCATTAAGTGGAAACAGAAGAAATAATTAAAAAGTAAATGTTCTCAAAATCAGTTGATAAAGTCTCAAAACAAAGAAACTGTGAGGAACATAACTTGAAGATGTGTAAAGGATAAGAAAATTTGTGTACATAGTCTATGTTAGCTTCATATTATATGTAAGCTTCCCATCTCTGTGACAAGATACTTAAAAATCAGTTGAATTGAGGAAAGCCTGATTATGGTTCCTGGTTTCAGAGTGTGCAGTCCATGGTTCCCTGTTTTCATTCCTTCCAGGCTTGTGTGGAGGCAGAGCATCACAGCAGGGAGCATGAGGTGGAACTGTCACCTGATGATTGTTGGAAAATGGCAGGTTTAGAGGAGGCCAAGATCCCCATATCCCCTTCATGGGCCAATTCCAGTGACTACTTGCTTCACACAGGCTCCACCTCTTAAAGTCTCCACCGTCTCCTAACAGTGCCACCAGTTGGGGACCAAGACTTCAACACATGGGTTTTTGGGGAACAAACATTCAGACCCTAAAAATAACATCATGTGTTACGGCTTGTATCTAGTTTGTTTCCCCAGAGTCTCATGTAGTCATAGGTGGGGGTTTTCGGAGGTGGCTGGATCTAGGGTGTGTGAGGCTGCGATCAAGAATGCAATGGTAGGACTGGGGGTGTGAGTGGTGGGTAGCGTGGACAGAATGAGAGGTGGTGTTGCTTCCATGCTGCTTGCTACATGCTGCTTGCTCTTTCTGCCTGCCTACTCTGCAATGCGCCTCTCCCATGCCACCCTGCCTTGGAGCCAGCCAACTGTGAACTGAAACCTCTACAAACTGTGAGCCAAAAATACCTTTCCTTCCTTAACTTTGAGGGTCGAGTATTTTGTGTCAGCAAGGAGAAAAGTAACCAAGACATCACATGAACCTAATAAGAAGACAGTAAGAAAACATACACCTATATCTTGCAAATTATATTTGTTTGTTTGTTTTTGTGGTGCTGGGGATCAAATCTAGGGTCTTGTGCATGCAAGGCAAGAACTCTACCACTGGGTCACACCCTCAGCCCAGTTGAAAATTATATTTTAAGCAAGAAGCATTCTGAGAAATAAGATCTTTTATAATTATACCAAGGTTGATCTATTAGAAATATACAACAATTTTAAATTTTTATGCACCAACTATCACAGCCTCAAAATAGACAAAGCAATAATTAAGAGAACTAAAAAAAATTAAGAGACCTAAAAAAATTCAAATATATAATCATGGTGGGTCGTTTTAATAGTCTTCCTCTATAACTGATAGAATAAGCAGGGGAAAAATCAGATTGGAGATTCAAAAATCTCAATGAATAAAGTTGATCTAATTGAAAAATATAAAATACTACACAAAAATTTGAGAATGTTACTTTCATTTAAGTGCACATAAGTAGTTACCAAAAATGACCATATACTGAGCCATCATGTAAGTTTCTTTTGAAAGACTTTCCAATGATAGGATAATCTATGAGTAAAAGTCAATAGTAAAAATAGGAGAAATCCTCAAATGTTTGGAAATTAAATGATACATTTATAGATAATGTACAGAAGTTAGAAAATACTTTAAAATGAATGAGATTGAGAATAGAACATGTGTGAAATTTGCATGATAAAACTTAGCTGGAAATTTAAATCCTGAAAAGAAATAAAGCTGAAAAAAATCAATACTACAAATAGCTTTCATTTCAAGAAATTAGAAAAATAACCATGTTAAGCCCAAAGAGTGCAGAAAAAATGACATAAAATCAGAAATCAAATGATCATAGGATCAATAAAGCCAAAGCTGGTCAGTAGAAATAAACAAGCAGAATCAATACCATATCAGCAATAATGATCAAGAGGAAATGACCTAATAGGAATCTTAGGAACAACTTGATGCCAATACATTGAGAAAATTAGATACAATTGCCACAGACATTTTTGAGTTCTTTGAACAGCTTAACTTATTATACTTGACCAAGAAAACATGAAAATTGAATGCTTCTACACCTGATAAATAGGTTCAATTACTAGAAACCTCCCCAAAGTGAACTTGAGATTCCGATGGCTTCACAGGAGAAATCTTCTAAGTATGTAAGGAAGGGCCAATCCTAATCTTATACACATTCTTCCAAAGGATTTAAAAAGTAGAAAACATTTTTATAACATATTTTATGAGCATTTATTTTACATAATACTGATTTTTAAAATACGATAAAGACTAGAAAAGTATAAGCCCATTGCTCTTGGGGGCTGGATGAAAATATCCTGAACAAAACATTAACAGATGAATTCAGCATCTAAAAGGATAAATCATCATAACTAGTTATACTCTTCCTAGGAACTCAGAAGGGTTTAATATTTGAAAATCCATTCATATTATTCATCATGTTAATAGAATAAAGGAGAAAAGTCATACAGTAGATTCAGAAACAACATTTGAAAAAGTCAACATTTATTATTGATAAACTCAGCATAATAAAGACAGAGGGTGTAATTTCCTTTTATGGACATTTAAAAGGTCAAAGATAGCAACATACTCATTAAGAACAAAGCTGGAGGAATTTACTGGATTCACTATAGATAGTAATTGAGATGGTAATAATTGGTGCAGTACTGGTGCATGGGTAAAGCTAGATTAGTGGAACAGAATAAAAGCCCAGGAATAGATGCAAACCCATATGGACAACCTACTTATGACGGAATTGGTGCTTCAGAGAAATGGGCAAAAGAAGGGCTTTTCCAGATCACTGATGCTGCGTCAGTTGTATAATGGTGGAAAAAAGATTCATTCTCCATACACAAATGAATTCCTGGTATATCATAGCTTTGAAAAATAAATTCAGAACAATGTGTTTTAGGAAAAAAATACACTAAAGAGTGTCTCTGGGAACTGTTGGAAAGGTAAATATTTACCAAAGACAACCCCAAAATAATGAAACACATAGGAAGAGTGGTAAGATGCACCAATATCATTAAGAATTCTGTTCATCATGGGGCTGGGGATTTAGCTCAGTGGCATAAATGTCTGCCTTGCAAGCGTGTGGTTGTGAGTTCGATCCCTGGTACCAATTAAAAAAAATTATGTTCATCACAGGATACCATTAAGAAAGATAAAGGTCAAAGAGAAGATATTAATTAATAAAGGGCTTATGTTCAAATAGAAAAGTAATGCCTACAAACCAATGAGATAAAAGATAGATAATGCAAAAAATGAAAGCACCAGAGGCTCTTCACAGAATATGATATTTGAAAGGTCATTAAGTTGGTGCACACAACCATTTTGGAAAGTTGTATGTCATTAATTTCCCAAATAGAGTGATTGCATACCTATCAGCCAGCAATTAAAGTAGGTGTCTAACAGAAGTGGGCATATGTGTTTCTCAAAAACACATATAAGAATATTCATAGTTGCTTATTCCTAATAACCCCAAGCTGCTTTTTGCTACCACTATATTCTCATGCCCTTTCAGAGCAAGTTAGATAAGTAAAGATTTGTATAGTAGAATACTATACAGCAATGAAAACAAATCATTCTTATATATAATAGCATGACTACATATCACAGATATAATAGTAGGGGAAAGACATGTAAATCTCCAACCCAGAACAAAATATCTTTACAGGTTAGCATAGTGGTACTTTTGGCACTGAAGAGGAAGTTATTTCTGGGAGGAGGCCCAAGAGTTGTTTCTGTGATGCCGACAATGATTTTTCTTCTGCTTTTAGATGAACTTTAAAAAAATAATTTTCCTAACTTTCTTGTTTTGAGACAGAGTCTCATTGTGTAGTTCAGGCTGGTCTTAAACTCACTATGTAGCCCAGGATGACCTCCAACTTGTGATGCTCCTGCCTCAGCCTCCCATGTGCTGGGATTACAGGTGTGCCGCAATTTTCCTTTTTATTTGAAGAAATCTCAAAAATCTATGGAAAAGTTTTAAAATAATCTAATGAGAATTCTTATACTCTTTATAAGGTCATCAGTTAATAACATTTTTACACATTTGTTTTATCTTTTTATCTACACAGAACCATATATGCGTGTGTGCATTTGTGTGTGTTTTCTGAATCATTATAAAGTTCATTGGATGCATTCTAGTGGTCCTAAAATTTTCGTGTACCTTTCTTCTTCTTTTTTTTTCCTCCATGTGCCTTTATTTTGTCTTTTTGAGACAGGGTCTCACTATGCAGGTCAGGCTGGCCTTGGGCTCACTTTGTAGCCCAGGTAGGTCTTGAACTTGGAACAATCCCCCTGCCTCAACCACCCGAGTGCTGGGATTACAAGAGTGTGCCACTATGTCTGGCTATTTATTTATTTATTTATTTATGTATTTTTTCATGTACCTATCTTTTAACAACAAAGTTTTCTCCTTTATAACCACAAAATACTCAGGAAATTAATGATATAATCGTCCATTAGATAATCTATAGCCTTTATTTCTCAATTACCCCAATGTCATTGATAGTCTTTTACTCCAAATGCAAGAGGCAATCAAGACTCACGCATTGTACATGGCTGTCATGTGTTTTTAGAACACTTTAGAATATTTCGCTAGCCTTTTGTTTTCTTTCACACAATTGACATTTTTGACAGCTGAAAGTTATTTTGCAGATTGTTACTGCATTCAACTTGTGACAACATGATTGGGAGAAAATGCACAAAAAATTTTTTTTAAAGGCTAGAATTGAATTGCTTCCTCACTAGGTAAAGTTTTAAATTTTGGCAAAACTCTTTCAGAGGTGACATTGGGTCCTCGGTGTAACATACCAGGAGGCAAGGATTTCTGTTGGTCCTATTGATATAGTTGAATCTAATTATCTAGTTAAGGTGATGTTTGACATTTTTCTATATACTGTTTCCCAAAAATTTTTTCCTAATTTATCACCAATTAGTGATTCTTACCCACATCAATCATTATAGTAATGATAATAAAATAACAATTTTATATTTATTCCATTTACATTTCTTAGTTGACTTAAAAAATTTTGTTTTGGTTTTTTGAGAGAAAGTCTCACTACGTAGGTCAGGCTAGTCTTGAACTTTCTATGTAGCACAGGCTGGCCTAGAACTTGCAGCAATCCTCCTGCCTCAGCCTCCCAAGTATTTACACTACAGGTGTACACCACCATACCTGGCTAGTAGATATTTTTGTAGAGAAAGCTTTCTTCCTCTCTATACTGAGCTTTAACACTTTCCTATCTTTACTCCTTTGGATGCTCAGGTTGTCCAGAGTGTAGCTAATTGCTGGGTCTCTTCAGCTGGCTCCTGCGTTCTGTTATTTCCATCAGGGGTAGTACGTTCTTACTTTCTGGTACCTGGTGTTCCATTAATCACCTACGAGTTCTCTGGCAGCCCTAAAATCAGCCTGTTCTCTAAGAGTTTCTGGTCCCTTTTGATGGTAAGTAATAGCTAAGACATGGGAACGCGGAATGTTCATTCTAACTGAGTTGTTTCTGTACCTTTTGAGAACAGTTAGGAAAACCTCTGTGTGTGTGTGTGTGTGTGTGTGTGTGTGTGTGTGTGTGTGTGTGTTCACGTCACTATTAACAATTCCAGGTCAATACCACAGCTATTTCCATATTTACATTTCTTGCTCGCCACGAGGAGAATCCTCCTTCCCCCAAACACTGATATACAGGCTTTGCAAGTGAAACCACGTGGTCTTACTGAGTAAAATTCACTAAGGTTTGTTTCCCTAGACGGTACACCAGCTCAGGCTTTTTTCCTTTGTGGCCATGTCATCAGTGTAATGTACTGTTAGTTTCTTGTTTTTAATGTTTACTTTTAGGCTTATTTCTTTCTATTGTTTTTGTTTTTTTGGAATGTAAATATTAAAATGACCCCAAAGTCAAGGCTGTGTGAGGATGCACATGCAGAGCTATTCCCCACTCTGTCTTTTTCATCTCTCTTCCAACTTTTCCTGAATAATGTACTGTGTCTTCAGCTGGACTGTGTATAGGATGATTTTTCAATTAGGCATCAAGGTGAACATTTATGCTTTGTGCATTTTATCTGTTTCAAGCTTGAATAAAAAATTAGAAATATACTCAGTGTAT
This sequence comes from Dolichotis patagonum, assembly GCA_004027295.1. NCBI lineage: Eukaryota > Metazoa > Chordata > Mammalia > Rodentia > Caviidae > Dolichotis > Dolichotis patagonum. The sequence goes on along the minus strand of PVJX010009646.1, from coordinate 22,445 downwards.
AACTAGGGAAATAGAATGAGGATTATTGAATGAAAGAATTACATTCACAAAACCTTGCAGAATTAAGGGACAAACAAAGACAAATAATAGTCCAGAAGGGGGAGTTGTAAGACCAAAGAAAAGTCGCTAACCAGTTTGCATAAAGCACGAGAGGGTAGACTAGTTGAGACTGCATGAGAACCCGGGAAGCTACGTACCTCCTGCTTCTGAAGTGGGAACTGTGATGGACTGGTGACAAACTTGGTAGGAAGTTGTCACTTTTGCTTGTCTGCTGCTCTGTCTGACCTCAGCCATACTTCAGATGGAAGCACTGGGGCTACTGGTGCTGGAGAAGGCTGGCTGCTGGGTAGAAAAGCTGGACACAGGCTAAGAAATGGAGTAAACACTGGGACCCATTGATACTGGTGTCTGACTGTCACTGCACCCAGCAGCAACTTTCAGAGAATAATGGCCGCTGCTTTGCTCGAAGGATCTTCAGTATCATTCCAGTTCTTCTCTGATCCACCTCCAACCTGAATCAGTACCTGAAAAGGATGCCGGGAAAGTAGTGCCAGTACAACCTGCCCGTGGGTGATAAAGATCTAAGGGCAGTGTGGGCCACCATGGAGAAAAAGGGAAAGATTTAGAAGACGGATGATTTCTTTTTTGGTACCAGTAATTGAATTAGGATGCTGCTCTTGCTAGGCAGGTGCTGTGTCACTAAGGTCTATCCCCAGCCCCTGATAGAGAGTTAGAACTGATTTTAAAAAAAGAACTGAGCAGATGAGTTAATTAACAAAAGAAAGGGAAATCTGAAATGATGCTCAGACCCTGACTTAGAAACTGGGTGGTTTGTTCCCATCCACGCAGGCAGACTCCAGACAGAGGAAATGATGGGGGAAGCAGAACATTTAGTGTTGCTAATACTGAGTCTGAGAAATTGGTAGGATTTCCAAGTGGGGATGTGACATTTTTATAAAAAAGAGTAGGAGCCGGGGATACAGCTCAGCGGCACAGCACCTGCCTGGCAAGCATGAGGTCATGAGTTCAATGTCCTCATACCAAAAAGTGAGCGAGAGAGAGAGAGAGAGAGAGAGAGAGAGAGAGAGACTTCTGCTATGACCAAGGTTTACCCTCATTAGGCTCCCCTTGTTCTTTTACCTAAAACACAGAACACTGCATAGAGTTTACAGAAGTGTCTTATTCTATTTCCAAGAAAGTACATTTTATTCCAGAATCAACCTCAAGATTATTTATAAGCAACATAAAATGTCCAGCACCCAACAAAAGTAAAATTCATAATATTTGACAGGCAAAAATGAAAAAGCATTAAGGAAGCAGGAAAAATTCCACCCGTAGGGGACGACTTATAAGTTTGTACCTGATGGATGGGTGATGAGGATGAAAAGCAAAGAAATACAGAATTAGGTTAAAACGTGGAGGGCCAGAGGCTCCAGTCTCCCTTTGATGAAGAGCCCTGCGTGACTGGTGCACCTTGGCACACAGACATGGGAATGAGCAGTTAGGGTTATACAGGATCCCTCTGCCTCCCACCATCCATGGTGCTTGTCTGGGTAAACAACAGGGTCCCAGCTGTCTTTCCTTTTCCCTAGCATGCTTGCACACTGCCTTGCTCCTCCACACAGAGGAGGGCAATTAGGCCTTAATCTTCCTATCTGGTCGCCCACATCCTCCTGTAGCTAGGAAAAATGAATAGAAACTGACCCAGGAGAATTAGCAGAGAAAGATATTAAAGCACTTCTTAAATTTCTTTTATGTTTTTAAAAAGTTAAGTAATTCTGTATGCAAATTTTGGATTCTGTAAATTTGTATGTCCCAAAGCAATGACATTAGGAGGTAAAGACCTTTGGGAAGTGATTATGTCAAGACAGCAGGGCCCCTACACATGGGATTGGGACTTTAGGACACAAAGCCGGAGTAGGGAGAGGAGCTCCAGTCTTCAACCTGTCCTTGAAGTCGCCCTCTGGCTTCCAGTGCAGCCCCTTCTGCCTCCTGGTGCAGACTCCCTCTAGGCCTTCTAGGCCTTCCTCCTATTGCCAGCACGTAGACAGACGTCTTACGCTCTTCCCTTCCAGTGCTGTGGGCAGTCAACACTGACAGTGAGGGGCAGTGGTGCGATCCCTGGAGATTTCCCCAACGGTTGAAGATAGAAAACTCCTTGGTGGACGCTGCCCAGGAAGCATCATCAAACAGCTGTGAAAGCTCTTCATCGAGGGGCTGAGCTTTGACAACCAATGAGAGTCTGAGAAGCCATTTGGAGCAATGGGGAACACTTAGGAACTGTGTGGCGATGAGAGAACCAGACACCAAGTGCTCCAGGGGCTTTGGGTTTTACGTTGCGCCACCTTGGAGGAGGTGGATGCATGCAGCCATGAATGCAGGGCCACACACAGTGGATAGAAGAGTTGTGGAAACCAAGAGAGCTGTCTCCAGAGAAGATTCCCAAAGATCAAGCACCTACCTAACTGTGAAGACGATCTTTGTTGGTGACATGAAAGAAGATGCTGAAGAACATCACCTACGAGATTATTTTGAACAGCATGGAGAAATTGAAGTGACTGAAATCATGACAGACCAAGGCACTGGAAAGAAGAGGAGCTTCACTTTTATAACCTTTGATGACTGTGATTCTGTGGGTAAGGCTGTCATTTGCAGATGCCGTGCTACAAACAGCCACAACTGTGAAATGAGGGAAGTGCTACCAGAGCAGGATATGGATAGTGCTTCATCTAGCCAAAAAGGCGGAAGTGGTTCTGGAAAACTGCGTGGTGTTCATGGAGGTGGTTTTTTTGGCTATGACAGTTTTGGTCGTGGAGGAAGCTTCAGTAGTCCAGGTGGCTTTGGTGGCTTTGGGGATCACTACAATGGATTTGGTGATGATGGAAGCAATTTTTGAGTTGTTGAAAACTACAATGATTTTTGCAGTCACCACAGTCAACCTTCACAACATGGACCCATGAAGGAAGGAAACTCTGGAAGCGGATGATCTGGGCCTTATGGCGATGGAGGCCAATACTTTGCCAAACCACAAAATCAAGGTGGCCATGGCAGTTCCAGCAGTGAAGATAGCTATGGCAGTGGCAGAAGGTTTTAAATATTGCTGAGAACAAAGCTCAATGGAGAGCAGAGCCAGAGAAATGAGAGGGAAGCTACAAAGAAGACATGTTTTAGGCAGCACTCACTTGTGTGGACAAAAAACTTAAGAACCGTGACTAATTGTATAATGGATTATTTTAGTTTCTGTTCTGTGGAAAGTGTAAAACATTCCAACAAAAGGTTTTAATGTAGACTGTTTTCCACCCACATTGTTGATTACTAAATGTAATAGTCTGATCATGATGTTGAATAAATATTTTTTTAAATGCCAGAGTAGGAACCCTTGTCCTTTCTGCTATGTGAGTTATAGCAACCATCGCCTGCCAGGCATGGAACTTGAAATTGGACTTCTTGACCTCCAGAACTAAATTTTTTTTTTGTACCGGGGATCAAACTCACGACCACGCGCTAGCAAAGCAGGCACTTGTGCCACTGAGCTAAATCCCCGGCCCCAATTTTTGTTGTTTAGAAACTATCCTATTTATAGTAGTTTGTTGTAGCAACTCAAACAGACTAATTAGGAATAGTTTCATGAGATCTGTGTAGAGGACTTTTCTTCCGACTATTTTTTCAGCACTCATGAAGAGCACTTCTGATAACCAAAACGTGGGGGCACTTCTCCACCAAGCACGTCTCCAATTCTCTGTGGACACTGAGGCTGTGTCTTTTAATTTAATTGAATTTGAACATTGTGTAAAGTTAGAGTTATATCCCACAGGTTAAGTTCCACATGACTCCCTCTATTTTTGATGCCAATCACAAGTTGAGGCCTCCAGTACCATATTTCCCCAAACAAGACTGGGGCTTACATTAAGTTTTGCTCCAAAAGATGCAATAGGGATTCTTTTCAAGGAATGTCTTTTTTCATGTACAAGAATCTATATTTATTCATGTATGACAATCTATGTTTATTCATTTATTCATATACCAAAATCTACACTTATTTAAAGATAGTCACATGATCTTTGGAAGATTGCCAAAACTCTCCACATTCAAAATTATGGCGTATAATTCCATTTCTTGTAGAACAGTTGGCTCCAATCTCTCTTATCCAGTAATAGAGCTCTCCTTTAATGAGCACTTCTTTCCCATGTAGCCTGCTTGCAGTGCACTCGTCACAAAGCTGTCAGTGATTTTATCCCATGAATTCTTCAACCAAGTTGAGACATTTTGTGGGCTGGGCTTCACACAGTTTCCATTAAATTGTTAGTTGAAGATTACAAGACAGGAGTGGTAAGAAAAAGGATAACAGTTAAAAGTGATGGTCTGGGCTGGGGATTTAGCTCAGTGGCTTAAGTGTCTGCCTGGCAAGTGTGAAGTCATGAGTTCAATCCCCGGTACCAAAAAAAAAAAAAGTGATGGTCCATACGAAAGTGACAAAAAGTTGCAGGCATCAACATTCAGAAAACATTTATTTTTTTTTATTTTTGTACTGGGGATCGAACTCATGACCTCACGCTTGCCAGGCAGGCGCTTAAGCCATTGAGCTAAATCCCCAGCCAACATTTCTTTATTTTACATGAATGTATTAAGTACACCTGTTACAAAACAAGACTTATTGCATTATGCAGATTCATATTAGACACAATCACGCCTGTTCATTATCATGCCCTGGGTCTGTACTTTGGTCATTTTGATGTGGAATTCAGGACTAGATCAAATGGAGACACAGCACCAGAGGAACTTTAGAAGGCAGCTTTATTATGCTTACAGACTGATGGGAATCTCAGTTCCAAATCGTCAACCCTGACTCGAGTTTTCCAATCATTTATATATGCTTCCTAAAGGAAGTACAAAAGGAAGATAACATATTCTATGGTTCATTACACATGTCTTTATCACTAATTGCTAGACAGAGTTCACTCTAACAGAAACAGCAAATTTATGAGGTTACTGTTGTACAACATAGAGGAAGAATCTGTCATCATCTGAGACAGGCAGAGATGTCCTTGAAGTGATGACTCCCTGGGACATGGAAGTGAGAGAGGCATTTCTTCCTGGCTGAGCTATACTCATCTTGCAGTTGGTACTCGGAGTGTCAAGGCTCGTTAAGTTTGCAGCTTTCTAACCATGGGAACAGGCTGTGTCTCCTGGTCTCATCCTTGAACAGTGTTAGAAATACGCTTAGTATTAGAAATACAAATATTAAAATTTTCTCTGCATTAAAATAGTATCTACGTTTTGGCAGGACATTCATTTCTTTATATTGACATTTGCCTCTCATCCAAAGGTGCCTACTTGAGTATTTACAAATACTTAATTATAATTTATATTATTTATTTTAAATATTAATGTCAAAAAATTTATTTATATTTAATTATACATTAATATTATTATTTTATAATTCACTATGTCTATTGTGTATTGTAACAGACCTACTAAATGCATCTTTCTGGCTGACACCCTTAACTGGGGTTTACTTTGGGGCTTATATTAGGGGCATCCTCCAAAATTATGCTAGGTCTTATTTTCTGGTTAAGTTTTATTTTGGGGGAAATACAGTATGAAGGTGAAATGTGCTTGTTAGACACCCATGATACCAAGGGGGTAGAGCTCAGAGGCAGACAATTTGACTACAGTTCAATAGGGTCTTGGTTCAAAATCAGATGCCCCCTGCCATGCATATTTCTACTTAGAGGAATCATCACTCTTTTTATTTTATTTTATTTTATTTTATTTTATTTTATTTTATTTTACTTTATTTTATTTTATGGTACGAGGGATCGAACTTATGACCTTGCACTTACCAGGTAAGCACTTGAGCCATTGAACTAAATGCCAAGCCTTCATCACCTTATTTTATTCTACTTTTCTTTCATTCATTTCAACTTTGACCCTCCTACGAGCTGGAAGCTGCACGGTCAATTCCTTCACAACTGGAGTGGTTGTCACACCTAGAGACACATCCAGTTCTCTGTGTCGAGCAGACTGCCCCTCCGACGTGCTGTCTCTCCCATGCCAGAGTCCATTATGCATCTGAAGGCTTGGTGGCTTTAACGGGGGAACATAGACGCTGCTGTGCTGTCCTGTAAATACTGCTGCTGAGCTCTGGGACAGCATTTCAATTATGGCCCTTTCTGTCCTCACTGAAGGAAGAAAGGTGTGAGCGGGGAGCTCTGGGAGGATGGTGTGGATAGCTTTGGGTACAGTTAACCAGGTTGTGGGCTTAACCGGAAAGGCAGTGAGAAGAGGGGTTAGGGACCTGTGCGCACCTTTGCTTATTTTCTTGGGTTGCTGATCTTACACCAGGGTAGGTCTGGAAAGCTGTGGCGCTGGTGACAGGCACTGGAGTAGGGTGTCTTAGCTACTTTTCTCATTGCTGAGACAAAATACCCAACATCCAAGTTAAAAGAGGAAAGGTTTATTTCAGCTCACAGTTTGTAGAGGTTTTGGTCTAGAGTCGACTGGCTCCAAGGCAGGGCAGCATGGCAGAGGGCATTGCAGGAGAGAAAAAGTCCATGGCAGAGAAGACAGGAGGGAGCAAGCAAGCTACAAACTTTTTGGGTGGTGCTACCCACACTCAGGGTGAGGCTTCTGTCTTCAGTAAATCGATTCAGCCACACTCAGCAGTGTGCTAATTCAAATCAGTGGACTAACTTAGTACCATATGCTTAATCCCACTATCACACATGTCAGATCCAGCCAGCTCTGAAAAGCCCTACCTATGACTGCTTGAGGCTTTGGGGCAACATCTAGATACAAGCCACAACATGGGGGTACTGGAAGAAGGCTAAAGGGGTGGAAGAGCTACAGCTGGGCTGTGGTCATTGACTTACCAGATAGAGACTGTGTGGTGAGGAGGCACCAGAATTCTGCTCTGCTGAGCTGTGTAGATAACTCATTCTTTGCACAAGTCTGGCAGCAATAGAAAGCTGAGGGAAGTGTTTAAAAAGATTGTGATCAAGGATTTGAGAAAATGGAATGAGATCCAGAAGAAATCCACAAGTGTCTTAGAGAGCTTTACAGGCACAAGCGTCAGCAACCTGGAGTGAGGACTGAGACCCTTCTGGGAGTAAAGAGACCTTTGGGGCTCTATAATTCTATATGAGGGAAGGCGGTTGGGGAAACTGCACGAACACCACAAAGCACGTCATTTTCCAATGATCTCCTCAGAAATTTCCAGGGAGGAGAGTAGAACAGGGAGAATTAGAAGGGCAGAATTGTGGGGAAGGGCCATTCATGGGCCGCAGAGCAGGGCCTACTCAAGGAGCACTCCCCCGTCCTGAGCACTTCTTGTTCTCTGTCCCTGAGTTTTGGGGTGACGTACTCTGTGAGATGCTTGTGAAAAGGCTGGAAAATTCTGAAATTGGTATCTAGAAGGGGCTCCACTGTCCCAACAGGAAAAGAGGGGCAGGGCCATTTTTGCCTCTCACTGGGATGACTGTGGACATTCCTGGCAGCATGTTCCCCACTATCCCCACACTGGAGATGACTCAAACATCTATCCACAGAAGGAGAGCTAAATCCATCATGGCATGGGAAAGGGAAAAGATGTTAAAATAACAAATTACTGCCATACTGGACAAATGTGCAGAAGTCTTACTGATGTAATAACAGATGAAAGAAGCTAAGCTCAGGGGATAACTCCTGTATGATGCGTTCCTTTTTACTTTTTATTGAAGTGTAGCTTACATACAAAAAAGTGCATGAATCTTGACGTACAGGTGAAAAGGTACACACTCACATGTATCCACCACCTACATGAAGATGCAGAAAATTTCTACTACTTCAGAGTTTCCTTGAACTCTTTCCCAATTATTCCATCTGCTCCAAAGATAAAACTACTCTCTCACCAAGTGTTACATAGCTTTTTCTTCACCCTCATATACAGGGAATCAATCATATTTTTAAATTTCTCAAATATCTGTTTGATTCATTTAAAGATTACATGCGGTCATTATTGATAGTCTTTTTTATTGGATAGCATTTATTGTTTACATTACGTATTCTCTTCTTCCTAGCCAAAGTTCTACAATTGTTCATTCATCCTCCATTCTTTACAGGTGTCTTTAGGAAGAGGCTGCCTCCACGGACAACTTTTGCCTGGGAAGACACATGCACTATATTTAATCTTCAAACCATGAGTTCATTTTGGATCAAATTCTGGTTCTGTTTTAAGATGATTGTCTTTTGTCACTCAACTCAATTTGTATTTCCCTTTTTACAGAAGATATTCAAATTCTGGTTCTGTTTTAAGATGATTGTCTTTTGTCACTCAACTCAATTTGTATTTCCCTTTTTATAGAAGATATTCTGATTAATGCTAATAATCTCATTCATGGGGCCTTTACAGGCTGAACTCTGACATTTACTGTTTCTCCTGTGTGCTGTAAATGCTGGCTGACTTCCTTGTAAGCTTTTTATTTGCTCAGCCAATAGTAGGTGCAACTTACTATGCATTAGTCCTGTTTTAAATATTTTCCCTGGTTTATGCGTCCTTTAGTTTCCACAGCATCCTGTCAGGTATGCACTATACGATCCCCATTCTTTTTTTTTTTATTTAAAAGAGAATAAAACAAAAGGGGGCAATACAGAGCAGATCAGAAGAGGACAACATAGGCAACACAGTACTTTACATTAAGTCAACTGGACATCAACAGTATCTAACACCATATCTCTTACTCTGCTATAGTTGAGCATAGTTTCAATTACAATAATATCAAACATAACACAATAGAATAAAGCCATGCATATAGTGAAAGAATTACAGGGCTTTCTACGGATCATACAATGAGGTGCAGGGAGAGACTGACTGCCCAAGGTCTTCCAGCTGGAACAGGAGAGGAAAGCAGCCTGTCATCCTTCTTAATCCTCACCTTGGCAGCCAGGTTATGTAGCTTCTCCCAAGCTGGTGGCATTTCCTGGTCCTTGAACTGTTTAGTGCTTTTCAGGATTTATAAATTCCCTTCTGTGTCTTTTTTGAAGCTCATTCCCCATCACTTTCCATCTATATTTCTAAGAAGAGGAAGTTGGCAGGGTTATTCTTTGTCATAGATTGTAGTTTTGTAGGAAGAAGGGCTCTGAGCTGAGAATTGGGCCATCAGGGTCGGGATTGACTGTAAGGACCTGTGTCAGGAAGGACACCTCAACTACCTGCAGTTTCCATCTGCATGTTCCTGCCAGGACAGGCACTGGGCGGTGACTCTGAGGACTGCTCTAGCTCCAGCCTGCTGCCTGCAGCAGGTCTGAAGGCAGGCCTGTAGCGAATTTCAGGGGTTCTGAGGAGGGGACCCCGTTTCCTATTATGCTACAGGAGCATGTGAGCATCCCTGTGAGACAGGGACGCCAGCCCCAAGAGCTCCCGTGCTGAAGTGGTGACGCTTAGGTTACAAGTGGAGTGGGCATGGCTGTGGGTATGAAAGACATTAATTAAACCTTCTAAGAGCAGGTAGGGGCATAGCTCAGGGGTAGAGCATTTGACTGCAGATCAACAGGTCCCCAGTTCAAATCTGGGTGCCCCTTACTCACCCTTAGTTTTGGCCTGTTGAATAGGTATGAAAATATTGAATTTAGTAGACAGCAAGATTAACATTTTTTTAAACCAGAAACTTGTGAGGTGTTCATACAGTGGTTACAAGCCCTCTTTTAAAGTTGGAATCATTCTAGGAGTCTATAAAAGTGTCATTTCCCAGGTACTGACCAAAGACAATTAAATCAGAACTCATGGGGCTGAGCCCAGGCCTGGTAAAAGCTTCTGGTTGCTTCCAGGCTGCAGGTACGACTGAGCATAGGCTGTGCCCAGCATAGACCTGAGTTCCTGGGTCACTGTTACCACCTCTTGGTCTGTGAAGAGCCACACCTGGCATTGTCAGCCACAGTTCCACTGTGCCACTGTGTGTATGCTAGGACCCTCTCACAGGAAGTAGCCTCAGCTCTGGCTTCTTTTACCCTTTAGTCTACCAGCGAAGACAACTTCAACCTGGCTAGTTTTGCAATATCCTTTCCTGGAAGATCAAGGCAGTTTCCAATGACAGCAACAGTGCTAAAGAAAGAGGGTACTCAGAAGTGGAGGCAGAAAAGAGCAGGAGTCCAGCTCTACATAGATTTCCACACTCATGCCATAAGGGGACTGAGCAGGAGGAGGCTGAGGTTGTCGGAGGGAAGATTTCTCACATCCGGGGCTAGGGCGATGGAGGAGGAAAGACAGGGGAAGGTCACCGCCAGGTGGAGTCTGCACTGAGGTCAGTCAGGTCCCCCTAGGTCACTAGACAGGAGGAAACAGAAGGTATCCCTGATCATTGGGTGAGGTCACACTGCCACAACTGCTCGTGCCCACTGTCTAAAGAGGTAGGAGGGCATGAGTGTGGGTCAGAGAATAGGGCTGCAGATCAGGTAGTCAGTCAGTGAACCAAGGCTGTCACTGCCTGTTCTTCCTATCCTACTGGCCACAGGTTGCAGTCACTGCCCTGTGTCATACTTTGGGGACACAGATCTCTGTCACTCCTACTTTAGCAGCTTTCTGTCGACAGGATCCTCTGTCCAGACCACTTCTTGTCTCTAACACAGGAGACCTTGTTCAAACGGATACTAAGGGGGAAGAAGAGGAGGGCTAAGGGAGTCAGGTTATATGACTCTACCATAACACTTGGTGCAACTTGTCCCTGTGTCATAAAGGTGGCCTATGGCTATGGTGTGGTCAGTAATCAGATTCTTCTGTCTGCCTGTGATATTAACCACTTATTTTGTTATAGACTATGGAAGGACATAGGTAGAATCAATATCCCCCAACTATGAGCCAGAGCCACCAAGGAATCTCCTTAGGGACACACAGCAGCCCTAGTTCATTTTCCCAGACTGTCTTGGTTACTTTTCTCTTGTTGTTGAGACAAAATATCTGGCACCCAAAGTGAAGCAAGGAAAAGTTTATCTAGCTTACAGTTTTGGGAGGTTTCAGTCCATATTCAGCTGGTTCCAAGGCAGGGTGGCGTGGCTGAGGGGCAACCTCATGGCGATCACAAGGGCAAAAACAATAAAAAGGGAAAAGCACGCCTCCTTTCCTCCCTTATAGTGTATACCCGCTCCCTGCCTCTGGGCAGGTGCAGCACTCACACCACAAGCCCAGCGCTAGACAACAAACCAATCACAAATGCTAGATTCAGCCGCTTCCATGATTCCATGAGGCTTGGGGGGACACCAAGACATAAACCATAACACAGAGGGCCTGGCTTCGTTCTCAGGAAGATGAAGAACTTCTGCTTTGGCGCAGCCCTCGTCCCCACCCCTGACCTCTTCCTGTCCTCCAAAGCATTTGCTGAGTGGCTCCCTCCTGAGTCTGGCTCCTGGAGGTGAGTGTGGAGGATGTTCTTGTTGCAGACCTCCACGCTGTCAGTGCCACTGCCTCAGCTGTGCTGTGGGGACAGGAGGTGCTGATCACCAAAGGAGGTGGCAGCTGGCCTGCACAGGTGCTCCAGATGGCCTAGGATGAAGCAAGTACTCCCGCAAAGCACGACAAGTGCTCATCTCAGGACGGTGACAGCCAGGTGTGGTCCCCCAGCGTGCTTTCTACACACTCTTATCACGTAGTGGCATAGCTCAGTGGTAGAACATTTGACTTCAGATCAAGAGGTCCGTGGTTTAGATTTAGGTAACCCCTACTTTTTCATTGCATACACATGATGGTTGGCTTCCAGCTTGGTTCACCACTGTTATGGTTGATAGTTGTGTCAACTTGAGCAGTTTAGAAATTTTACTGAGAGACTTAGCAGGGAGCCATGGTTCTTACTTTGTAAATATCCTCATCCTGTACAAAGGAGGGCAAGGAGATTTTGTGAGTGCTACACCTGCCCTGGAAGTGGGTGGGGTGGCCTGTGTACATTAGGCAGGAGAAGAGGTTTGTTTGCCTTCCTTTTGCTCTGGCTGCTGCCTTGAAGTGTTGCCCCAGTGCCATGCCACCCTGCCTGGATCCAGCTGATTGTGGACTGAAACTTCCACAACAGTAAGCTAAATAAAACTTTCCTTCCTTCATTTTGGGTGTTGGGTATTTTGTCCCAACAATGAGAAAAAGTAACGGAGATAACCACAGTTCTAGTTCTAGGGGAGAGGAGAGCCCGGCCGGGTGATCACCAGAGCCTGCCTGCCATCCACCACCTTAGAAACCCATTTTCTTCAATTCTGTCCCTTTCCCAGAAGACTCATCTTCATTGCCTTGGTTCTGGTGAAAGACAGGGTCCTATCTCAGCTTAAGGAAGACAACAGTGACAGATGTGTTCCTCCCCTTAGTGTGTATGTGTTTGCATAGTTGTCACAACTATGGGGCAGACAAGTCTGACTACAGCCTGGAGGCCTAGGAAGGCTTGACGTGGTAGTTGGAGTCTGAGCACAGGCTGGAGGCAGAATTTTTTTCCAGTGACCTCAGTCTTTTTCTTACAGCCTTAACAGATTGCCTGAGGCCCATGCACCCCATGGCAGACTGAGGGCTTTTACTCAAATCTGGCAATTTAGATGTCTGCTTGTGTTTGCTAAACATCTGGGCTAGAGTGATGCCAAGTTGACATAGAATATTATCCACCACCATGGGTAATGCCTCGATGTTGGCCCTATGCAGACTTTGAGTGCTGTGTAAATTATCCAGCGAGGCAGGGTGGACTGAGAAGCATCCCAGAGGTGGGAGAGCTCAGGCAACGCCACTGCAGCCAGGAGCTGCAGCCTGCCTTCACTGTGCTGACACCATCAGCTCTCTAGACAGGTTGGCTAAAGTTCTGGCCCCCTGGCTTCGCTTGGGGCCTGCCCACCTATAAACCTAGGGGCTTCCCTGGCATGCCATGAACTACTTGCCCTTCTCTCAAGGGTGATCTCATGTGTTTCTCCCAGGATTTCTAGGATCCTGGGGTAGGCGTGTGGGGCAGGATAGGAGAAGGTTGCAGCCAGGTGGAATCTGGGTGTAATGTGGAGGACCACCAGGATGGTTCTTAAAAGAAGAGCATTTGTCTCCAGTTTGGCTAAACCTGGGCCTTTTTCCAGTTATTGATATGTACAAAGCTGGCTAGGATATTTCCTTATCCCCTCAATTAGCTTTAAGGAATGCAAATGGCTATAGCTGAGGTGCTAATGTCAGTCTTTAAAGCGATGGACAGGTCAGGGAAGCTCTGTCTATAGCTCCTAAGTAGTATGCGTGAGCCAAGCCAAGTGACACCACACTGTTGGCTGTGGTAGGAGTAAGAGGCTATGATATCTCAGGGCATGAAGATTATACATCAAAGTCCAAAACACTGACCCCTAAGCATGAGATACTTACTCCATCTGTAATATGCAGATTACTCATTTGCCAATCTCTCTCTCTCTCTCTCTCTCTCTCTCTTTCCATACTGCAGAGGTGCGATCAGGCCTCCTGCCTAGCCCAGCTCACAGCACTCAGGTACTTCCTCTGCCTTTCTCTCAGTCACTCATCCCTGAGCCACTCCTGTCTTCACGAATTAATTTAACCCAGGTTTGGCTCTGGATAGAGGCCTTTGTTCTGGTTAGCCATCCTTCTAACTGGATTTAGGACCCCCTTGGCTCCTCACAACTACAGATTTGCCTTAGTGTCTTTGTTCTTGCTGTGGATTGCACTGGAAGTAGTAGACTGGAATTACTTTTTGGAATTCCAGTAACTCTTCCATAGGATTACAAATACGAATTCCACTGGACTGTGACAAGGTCCAGGAAGGGCTTTATATATATATATTGGAGTTCAGTTGGGTCTCCTAGGTCACCTGAGGATGCCCAAGGGCTACCAATTTCCATGTTGAAATTGGACATCCCTAGCTTTCCCAGTCTCTAAGTTAAAAATACTTTGGAATTCAAGGGCGTATCATTTCACCCTACTGTCTGGGAACCACCGCTGGAGATAGATCTCAGCTGATTCTAGTACCAGTTTCTCAGAGCTTCAGACAAACACCCACGTACTTTCAACAGGCTAATTTACATCCACCAACTCTATAGTATATATGTGAATATAGACTCTTGATGTAGTTTATATTGGAAGAAGAGTATAAACTTAAATAAGTCTAAATTTATTGTCATGAGTATACTCTATTAAAATATCATAGTTGGAGAAACTAAGATAAACCTGTCTGTTCAGTTGGCTGAGTCAAACCTGGATTCATTGGTGGCCATTTCTAAATAACTTGAGATATCAGGGATTTCTTGGTGTAGTGTAGAAAGAATTTATTGACCTGAGGGGATTGGAAAGCTAGGGGAATTTTTACCAAGTGTGACTTCATCCATCCCCCAATCAAAAACTGTCACAGCTTTCAGTTCCTACATTTATAGCAGCTCAAAGAGTGTTAGAGTTTTCTGGTGCAATAAAGGAGCAGAATATAAGAAAAAGTAAAACTGACCTTTTTATTTAAAGGATGTGGAGAGGAGCCCACAACCAGCAAGGGTTTGGCTTTCTCCTCTGCCCAGATATGGGAGTGTGGGGTTTATGTGACATTTGACTGGATGTGGTGCTTAAGGCGGGCATTGATGAGGCTCGAGGAGCTGATTGGAATTTTCTGCCTGCACACTGGGAAAGGAAGGAGGAAGTTGTAATTGGGGAAGAAGGAGGAAGTGGCCGTCAGAGTAAGCATCCCTGATTTGGCCTTCCACCATGTTGAACTACTGCCATAATGTCCTATAATTTATTCTAGGGCAAAACTCTTTCAAAAGTACCATCAATTAGCCCAACACTCTTAATCTCAGTTTCCTGCAAAATCTCAGGACATAGGCTGTGCCATAGTAAAATCCACATGGCCTGTAGTTCAATTGCAAGTGAAGTCTTTGTTCTCAGTGGAGACTTCCAGAGCCTGACCTTTACTATCCGCATTTCTACCAATATTCTGGGTCCTCTTTGCGCTGATCAGAATCATGTATCAGGCTCTGCTTATAGCGCCGTAAGACTTCTCTCATCTACTTCTCTAAACTTTTCTATACACCTCCCTCAAGCCAGTTCTAAAGGCTTCTAAATCACATGGTCAGGTAGTCACAGCAATGGCCCACTTATGGTACCAATTGTCGTGCTAGTTGCTTTCGCATTATTGGGACAAAATGTCTGACACCTGCAACTTAAAGGAAGCAATATTTATTTTGGCTCACAGTTTTGGGGAATTCAGTGCCCAGTTGGCTGGCTCTAAGGCAGAAATGTCATGGCAGAAGTGCATAGTACAGCAAAGATGCTTAATTCATGGTGGCTTGGAAGCAGAAGGGAAGAGTGCCAGAGGGGAACAGGTGAGGAGGATATATAGCACCTAAGGTCACACCACCATGACCCACCCAGATATACTGAGGGGCATGCTCTACAAATATGATCAGTATTTCTTAATCCAATAGCTTTGACAAATTAGGATTAATGGTCATGATGGGTTTGTCTGTATTTGGGCTAAGATTCTGAGGAATGAAGACCTATCTCTATGGCCTCAACAAGATGAAAGGGTCTGGTATCTCCAAAGTTCCTTGTTTGTCAAATGAATGAATGATGAAGTGAACAGTGAGCACCCTTTTGTGGCCTTAATGTATGGAAAGGGCTCTCCCTGGGCTGTGTGTGATGCTCACTAAATCCCAAGGGCCAAGTCTTGTCCTGATCCCTATGTAGACTTGATTGAAACACTAGAAACAGGTGTTTTTTACAGGTATCTCACCACAGTCCAAGAGATAAGGGACTCGATAGGTGTAGTTAAGGCTGGGGTGGGGAAAAAAAGAGGGCAGACTTCAGTGGAAAAGCTCTCCAGCTCTGGGAACATGCCGAGAACAGTGGGTTATAAATCCCTAGCAAGGCTGGGTATGATGCATTGAATGGAAAGATATGAATGAGAGTCTCTGTCTAAGTAGGGTATAGCTCAGGAATAGAACATTTGACTACAGATCAAGAGGTCCCTGGTTCAAACCCAGGTGCCTGCCACTTTGTCACATTTTTAATCACTAGAGTGTACCTTGTGCTATGTGCTCCTCTCAGACCAGAACCCACGGTGGATCTCCAAAGTGCAGAGTCAGTGGTCTCCAACTGACTTATATGCACCTTAGAATTTGCTATGTACATGGATTCTTGCTTCCTAGAGTCCTGCAGGTTCAGCTCACCTCCAGAAATTTTCAGTGTTGTTCAACATCTACTCCAACAGAAACTTGTGGTCCCACAGAGAAGGTGTCCTAGCTTTCTCCCTGTGTGCTATGTAGGTCTCTGCTCAGGTAAGGCACAGGGTGTGGCTGACACAGTGGGAGCCTGTGTTCCCTTATAGTGGGCTGGCAGCTCAAATTTCTGGTCCAAAATGTCAGGCTGCAGGTTCAGAGCCTTGGATCTTGGCTCTGTGTCCCTAGGTCTAGAGCTCCCACACAGGGCCGCTGCAAACTCAGACATAGGCTTATGCCCCAGACCTGGTCTAGGGAAAATAGGGTTCTGGGAGGCCACTGGGACTACATGCCAGGGGTGAGATGGTGAAAGAAGCTTCCTGGGGCTTCCTGGAGCAATAGTCCCCAACCCAAGTGTCATGAATCAGTTCCAGTCTGTGAACTGTTAGGAACTGGGCCACATAGCAGGGAGTGAGCAGTAGGCCAAGTGAGTGATGCTTTATCTGTATTTACAGTGGCTCTGCATTGCTAGCATCACTGTCTGGGTTCCATTTCCTGTCAGATTTGCTGTGGCAATAGATTCTCACAAGGGTATGAACCCTACAGTAAACTTTGCATGTGAGGGATATGGGTTGGGTGCTTCTGAATCATCCCCAGACTACCCGCCCCACACACTCCTGTGGGTCAGGGAAAAATTGTCTTCCACAGAATCAGTCCCTGGTACTAAAAGTTTGGGGACTTTTGTCCCAGAGAACAACCTTATCTTCTGGACTTCTTTTTTCTCAGTCAGCTCCAGGGAGGGTAGGAAACCTGGAGTGACATTCCAGAATCAGCAACTTTGAGCAAGACCTGGTATGGAGCAAACAAGTTCCCTAACTGATTTGAGAGGCCAGAGGTTCCCCAGGAAAGGATCCTCCAGTGACCCATAGTGGCACACTTCACTATTGCCTAACCATGATCTCACAATCCTCTACCTATGCCCAGGACCTCTGCTGTCCCACAGTCCATAGCCAGGACATCAGAAAAGATAGGCCAGGGATAATATTTGCATGGGAAGAGCTCTGCAGGAACTGGAAGCTGATGTCCTGGCAGGCTGCCCATTACAGTGCAGGAAGCACAGGGAACTGCTTGCCTACAAACAAAGGCCTGCAGGCCCCACTCTGTACTCTGATGCTCTGTCTTTGGGAACAGGATCAAAGGACTATTTTTAACAAGTTCTTCAGATGACCCCACTGGGAAATATAAGCCTCCAATTTAGTTTGGTGCCCCATGATATAGGCTTGAAAAGAGGTTGTAATTACGTGACATGCCCAAGCACACTCACCAGATTAATGACAGGGTTGGGACTGAATTCCACATGATTAGTCTTGAGCTCTTTCCACCAACCCAACCCTGAGCCACCACACCACTTGCATGCTGGCACCCCAGAAGGACCCATCAGCCTGGCCTTGCCAAGAAATTACTGGAAAGACCCTAGCTTAGTTTGCACCAAACTAGGCCCCACAGAAACAGATGGACAGATCTTGAGATCATCATACTTGGCCACCTGAGGACGGAAGGAGCAGGTCTTTTGCCCCTTGATCTGGGGCTGAGCCCTCTCCTTGGTTTTGGCCAGGCCCCCACAATGACCTCTTGCAGACTTGTCTGCTGTGATGGGTGCCACTCAGGGACCCTTACAAGCAACTGAGGCACCTGATGGATGCCAGAATTGCAGCCACCCAGAGGAGCCGTGTAAGATGGTAGTATGATATCATTTTTCAAAAAAATCTCAGTCAATACCTTTTGGCCTATTGCTGTTCACATTACAGATTCTTTAGAAAAAATGCCTTTGACAGGAAATATATAGAAATTTCAGGAAACACAAGTAAGTATCAGGAGGAAATTAAAAATTACCTATAGTCTTACCAGTAAAACAACCACTACTAACAGTTTGGTTTATTTTCTCCTGTGCTTCAAAACACACAGCCCTAGGCAGGAACATGGGTTTGAGTCTCTTGTCAGCTCCCACTCTATCGTAGGCATCACTGCCCTGTAGCAGAACTCCCTGTCCTGCTCTATAAAGGCAAGAATTTTGTATTTAATAGTGTTCACATCTTTGAATTGGTTTCCCTTTTATTTCAAGACCACAATTATTCAAACGAGTGGTGAGGACTTTCACACAGAGCTGGTGGGATGATTTCTAATCATTGTAGCTTTTCTAGGCTACTTGCAATCAAAAACAGTTAAAATGTGCATCTGCCTTACCTAGTTTAAGTGTGCAGAGCTTTGTGTAATGATGGGTCTATGCTGTTTATGACAATAAAAGCACAGACCCCTTCTGTGTAGAGGCTCAGGCTCCGTGAGGCTGAGACATTTGCACCAACAGTGCTTCTAAGGCAACCTCTTCACCAGGCATGTGGTGATCAAAGGCAACTTCCAGTCTCTTCCACTTGCTAAGGACCCTCCACCCGCCATCTTAATTAGAGGACACATTTTAACAACAGTATCTTTCACTGGCCCACAAAGTGAGGATTTTTTGGAATCTCAGTTTGTCAATCTTTCGAAAGTTTCATTTCTAGTTTTAATCAACAAGTTGAGTAATAATCCCCAGCTTTTCCAGTGTCTTAATTACTTTTCTTGATACTAAGACAAAATATTCAACACTCAAGGTTAAAGGGGGAAACAGTGTAACCCTCATAGGTTTTGAGTTTTTAGTCCATAATCGGCTGACTCCAAGGCAGCATGGCACATGGCAGAGGACAACAGTTCATGGTGACAGAAGACACCAAAAGCAACCAGGGGGCTTAACAGTGTCTTTCTGACCCTTATATTTTATTCAGGTTGCTGGGATTAGGACAGTGTCAAACCAATTAGTGGACTGATTAGTAATCACACAGCCTTAATCCCAGCATCACACACTCTAGATTCAGACAATCCTGAAAAGCCCTATGACTACATGAAGTTTGGGGGGATCTAGAAATGAAGCATAACACACCCAGGAATGGTCCTGTGTCTCCCAAATCCTTTTTGATGATGGTATGTAAACAGGGCCTGGTGGAGGATGGAGTCTTCAGGGATATTCTGACATTCCCCCAGCCACTGAACCTCCACAAGTTTCACTGGAGCATAGGAGAAACACTATGTGGACACTGCCTTCTGGACAGGACAGAGTTTCCAGGTAAGTGGCTGAAGGATCCTTTGTAGGAGACTAGCAGGAAGACCCACATTTCATGACTAGATACTCTGCTCTGCTGTCATCAAGTGATGTGGCTCCTTCAGTTGATTCAGATGTGAAGAGTGAGGGGGCAGTGTTGTTGATTGAGGATGGATGAAGTCACACTTGATAAATCCCCCAGCATTCCTATCCCCTCAAGTCCATGAATTCTTTCTACATTCTACCAAGCAACCCCTAGGATCTCAAGTGCACTTAGGAATGGTGACTTGTGAATCTAGACTTGACTCAGCCGACAAAGCACACAGGTTCATCTTAGCTTCTCTGGGTATGTTATAATGAAATGTTCATTGGATGCACTTGTGCTAAACCACTGAGTCTTAAATTTATATCCCTCTTGCTTTCTGTCTATGTCTTCTTTAGATATTCTTTCATTTTGGTTGCCATTTCTCCTTTTACCTGAGATATTATTTCTGATCTGATTTCTTTTACAGTCTCATGAAGTTGTTTGTTGATTTCAGTTGCTACCATTTCAGAAATTTTGGGTATTAAGCTTCTAATTTTCTGTGTAGGCTGGAGAGAGTAGATTGCATTTTGCTCCTTAATGTTGACATTTTCCTGGGTTCCACCAGATGAGCTGGTTGTGGGGTTCCAGGCACTTCCCATGTTAACTGCCTGTCCATGTTGTGGGAGAATGGGCCAGGCACCTGGGTTTCTCCAAACTTAGTTTTCTGGGGAGGCAATGGGGTATGGTGAGGGCTTCTCCAGATCCTCGTGGCTACACTGAGGCTTCCCTGATGGCCATGGGCATGCAGGGTTGAGGCTGCTTCTTCTCCTGGCCTGCACTGGCTACCAATGGGAAGGTCCCTGATGGTGCCCAGTGGGCATGTAGGGGCGTGGCTAGATGCTTCTCTCTTCCTGGTTTCTAAAACACCCCAAGAATCCATGTCTACACAGGCTCTGTAAAAATGATAGATACAAATTAGCCAGCTGAACGGATTTGGGTGTGTATCTGAAGCTTCCAGCAACAGCAGCAGCCATCCTGAGATGTGGCTCTAGCAGGGGTTACCAGGCAGGTGTGGGGTCCTCTACCTTTGGATTGCAAACCCCTAGTGAGTCTGGTCAGCTTCCAGACAGAAGGGCTAGCTTGGCTATCCAGGAAGATTTGGTAGAGTTGGTGGATTTGTACAGTTTGAGTTTTCCAAACGCTTTCATAAACCCCATTATAACATTCAAAGTTCCACTCCCTTAGTAAATATTTTCTGCATGGAAACTGGGAAAATTGGGGACATGGAAACTTGACAGCAATAAGATCAGACTTTGCTCTCATTTTCAGCTGTATCACATCTTCAGTGACAGAGGATCAGAGATGCTCATGGTACAGTCACACTGGGTCCTGTGTTTTGGTCTGCGTGAGGATGACACAATACAGTGTGATATTTCAGCTTAATTTACTTTCTCTGAATTTTCCATGGGATCACCCATACCACAGATAGTTCTGTCCAGGAATTGAAGATTGGTCCCTAGGGGGAATTCAATCAAATGACTTTTACATTTAAATCCCTGGAAAAACCTCAACTTTCATTATCTTCAAACCCAGTAAAGTCAGATCAGCAAGCCATCACTTTTTCACCTTACTGAGGATCTTTGGCCTTCTGCCTGTTCTTGTTACAAGCTATGGCACTTTGATTAAGCAACTGCCCATTTGATGCCCAAAGGGACACAGAAAACATTAGCAACATCGAAAATAGCTCATAGTATAATGGAGAAGATTGGAGAAATGAAGACAAAAAAACCCAGCAGAACCCAAGGGAACCCAAGGGTACAGGACTCCAGTAAGTGTCCATTGAGAGGCACTGGGGCTGCAGCATTGAACACAGTGAAGGAACATAGGCTCATTATAATGGGATGAGCTCTACTACTTCTAGCATGATTTCAAATCCACAGTAAGTCTCTATGTAACTCACAAAGAACTCATAGTTGCATTTAGGGGTAAATAAAGGAGCAACATTAAGGCACCTCTAATTATGTTCCAGAATTTCATGAGATAACATGGAGAGAATATCAGCCCAGATACCTGGGCAAACAGCAGTAGATATGGTGCCAGGAAGGGAGATTTGAGGTGATAGATATCAAAATCAACAAATATGAGTAAAGTAAACCGCCTTCAGTGATATGAGTGGAAATAAGAGATGAGGCAATGTTCACCTAATGGACACAAGACGAAAAACAGAAACACAAAAACAGCTATGAACTGTGAGGCCTGAGTCAATGTAAAGGAAAAAAAATATTGTGTAAATAGGGTGAGTTGTTAGGGAGCACATGAGTGCATAATAAATTTTAAATCTACAGGCGAATGTACTGACATACAATCATGTTTTGTTCAATGAGATGCAAGTAATAAGTTCTGTAAAACACTATGAATACATGAAATTTTCAGAAAAATGACACTTCCAATTCTACAGACCTTCAATAACTAGAGATGTAGCAAACCCATGGGACGCACGACCCTTTGGGAAGCACAGTTAAGGACATGGGAAGGGACTCTTTACAACAAGCACTCTAGAAGAACTATACAAGGATTGTGGGGCCCTTCAAGGCTAAGGACACTACTCCCTGAAGGCACATGAAGGGAGCTCAAGAAACTAAAGAGAAGAGAGCCTCTGATTTGGAGTCAGGATGCTGTGCAGGGAAGTGTTTTGCTCACGAAAACTCGTGTTGCCTGGTAAGCGTGCTCCATTCTCAGCTTTGCTACATGGAGTGGACACCTTCCCTGTGGCCAGCCACCACCCCTCGGCTGTGCTGCACCACCTAAGCGGACACATGTGTGCCACTGATAGAAGCCACTGCTTCAGTCCACCCTTCCCGGCCTTTCCCACATTGTCCCACTTCTGCATGCCTGGCCATCGCCTGGTTATACACCAGGCCGCCTGTTGAGCACCCCTCGCTGAATGCACACTCTTGCTGTTACGGACCTCAAGGTCGCCAGCTGATACCGAACGGGCTACCTGGTGCCGCCAATTCTAAGACCCAGTTTGCTTTCAATGGGCATGACTGCGTAAGGGGCAGGGCACTGGGCTTCCCCCAAGTCATCTTTCCAGGTGCTCCCATCAAGGGTTGCAAATCAAAACTGCCAGTGTGCCCTGGATTTCTGATCAACCACCTCAGAATTTCTGCC
>PVJX010009645.1:0-60285 GCA_004027295.1 Dolichotis patagonum | reverse complement strand
AAAAAAGAAAAAAATTTGTTTGAACTATCACACATATTCAAATTCCAATAAGACACAATGTGGTAGATAGAACCAATGGTAATAGAACAAAAAAAAAGCATGGTAGGACTTCTAAGAAGGATAATATTAAATCAGCAATAGCTGTCATAATGTTTTCTTCAAAACAGCTGTTCACATCATCACGTATGATATAGTCAAACAAAACAGGATAACACCATTCCAACTGATGATTTAAAACTTTGAAAGACTTCGAAGCTCTGAGATGGGGCCTCATGCTTACCATAAAGTCTTATATACTCTTATCAAATCTCATATTAGGGAGATTATATGGTATTTACCCTTGTGAGTTTGGTTTATTTCACTTAAGAGAATGGTCAATTTCATAGATAACGTTATTTTCTTGTTCTTTTCATTTTATTTCACATTTCACACAAAATGATCTTATTGTAGCCAAGCATCCTTCCTAATAGAAAAGAAATGCTTCTAGTGTTGATATATGTCATGAAAAATTAAAATACACAGGTGATTCAGCAAGGTAGCTCTTGCTCCACAGCATTCATTAATGTTGATGATTGTTAAACCTTCCGTGATTTCTCACACATCAGAATCCTGAATCACTGTTAAGTAGCACAACATACAGACTATTTGAGGGAAATAATGACTAAGTAAAATCAAATGGCAAAGAGAATCTTAGGTCTGAAAATCTTTTGGATGAACAAGTAACGTGATACCCACATACCGAGGGAGGTAACGGAATTATCCTGAGTGCCTCAGGCACTCTTCTAAGGACCTTGTTTTTCTTTTTTTTTTAAATAATTTCATGGGTCTGTGATTACCAAAAGTCATTATTGATTTACAGAGTAGTTGACCCAGAATGTGGAAAATTTAAATCAACTTTCCTAAATGTTAGGCCTCAGAGCTGTCTTTGCACAGAGCTTAAATCATACAAAACATTAAGTTTCCTTCCAGAAAGCTCTTACT
Source organism: Dolichotis patagonum (assembly GCA_004027295.1). Classification (NCBI taxonomy): domain Eukaryota; kingdom Metazoa; phylum Chordata; class Mammalia; order Rodentia; family Caviidae; genus Dolichotis; species Dolichotis patagonum. The sequence goes on along the minus strand of PVJX010009645.1, from coordinate 59,304 downwards.
ATCAGTAGGTAAAGGTTTATAGCTCCATAAATAAATGACTTGCACATCACCATAGCTCCATATCTATTTTGGTATTTCAAAACACCCCATTATAGACGCAGAGCAGGGCATGTAAGGGAAATATTACTAAACCTGTGCAGTAGCAAAAGGACAATTTATGGGAAAGAACACTGCTCTCTGTATTTCAGCTTATAACATGAAACAATTAATATTTTATCAAAAATTTTTGCTAACAAATTCAATAAGATTCTTTATACTTAGAGAAATCGAAAACAAAAGAGTAAAAGCATGTCAGTTTTTTATTCACAACATATGACAGCTGAGTCAGAAAAAACTCAAAACTAATATGTTTCCATAGACTGCTGATTAGAAATAAAAAAGAAATTAAGATATATAAAATGCAACAGAATAATTAAATAAATTGTGCTATTTAAATATCATAATATATTTGTTATTAATTATTAAATATTGATAAATTAATAATTTATAAAAATGTAATGGAAAAAATTAATGTCAACATTCAAAACCAATCGCATGGCATTGTTACCCTGGGTGATGTAGTTCTGGCCAGATTTCTAGGTTCTTGTAAGTGAGGAACAAAGATTTAGATGTGGCACGTGACATTAAGGATGCAGGAGCAAAGTTTAATTAGATGACAGCATGCTCGGAGTGAGTGGGTTTGTGTTGGTGAAAGGAAAATGGCACAAGCGCTAAGCCCATTAGGTTTAAGATTTAAAATATTGTGCCAGGTCTGGGCTCCTCCCATTGGATCTTCCAGACGGTGACTGACAACGTGTTTGACAGGGTGGTGAGTGATGTTCACTATCACTCATGTCCCTTCCCATAGTTCACTCTGTTTAATTAGAGGTTGAGACACTGTCCATGTGCACAAGTGTTCAGTGAGTTTCAGGTCCCGAAAGAATGGTCATGCATGATGGTAGGGTGATCTGCTGTGCATGTGTCATTGTTTTGGGATTTTAAAATTTTTCAGGGAAGATAAGGGGGGTCTGTTTCTCTTATCTCTGCCCTTGAGTAATAACCTTTACAAAAAGGGATGGTGGTCCTGGGGCCCCGCCCAGCTTGAGATGAGCAGAGGGTAATGGTCTGGCAGCAACTGGAGGGGAGCAGGCCGCATAGACCAAGTGTACTACGGACATCAGAATCCTGGATCAAATACTTAAAGAAGGATTTGTGCTTAGTTTTATAACTAAGTGCACATATTAAGAAAGTGAGCAATATATTTTTTAGGTTAATACTATATCACTGAATTTGTATATTTAAAGTTTGAGATATTAATTTCTGTTATATCATTATACGTTTTCGACATGATAACTCAGAATTAATTCAAATAATGAAAATACATATTTTCTTTAAAGCATTTTTAATTTTCATTTCAAAATGTTTACTTTGTATTATATGGGATTATGAAGATAAATTTGCTATATTTCTCTTATATATGGACAAATTGTGAACTAATTTTCAAAAGAAAAGAGAATTCTGTGTTCCCGATTTGTGTCTATCAAATGTCCATAATTGTGAAATCCTTAGATATGCAAGCATTTTAGTACTCAAACAGGCCAGTGGAATAGGAGATGCTTATTGATGCAGATCAGTACTGCATCCCACAAAGGCCCCCTGGCCTTCACCATCAAGCAATGCATGTTCCCATTTGCTAAGTTAATTACACTTACCTGTCGCGGTGCTTGGAGTTTTCCATAGATGTGGGATGAGGGTATGTATCTAGCTCTCATCTTGTTTGCTGCTATGGTTTGTATCAGGGTGTCCCCTCCAAAACATTACGAAGTCATGGAGGTGGCCAAATCTAACATTTGTGACTGGTTCATTGTCTGGTACTGGGATTGGCAGTGTGAGTTCTGTACCCACCCAGGGGAGTGTACAAGGACAATATTCTTTGTCATTCTAAAGAAACTATTGTAGTTGACCGGCTCTCACATCCTCACATACCAACACCTTTTGAAATTTAAGTGGAAAAAAAAAAGCAGAGATTAAATTCAAGCCCACACCCAGCCCACAACAATGAATGGCTTAGTATCTATGGCAATTGATTTAGCCTTGAAATACTGTTAGTTCTTTGAAGTATTACTTTGTTATCTTCATCTTTTGATTAGAATGCTTTCTCTCTAAAGATATAGACCAGTTCTCCAAATCTCTCTATTCCTAGCTTTTGGAGCCACTGATACTACCAAACACAGACAAACCTGAAAATATTTAGAAGGTCAATGTATTGAAGCTTACTTTGATCACTTGCTTTGAAACTGTTAGCTATGCTGACCTGTGAGTCACGAGTCATTTAGTTCCATGAGTGGACGCAGGATCCCCAGCCCCTGAGCCAAGAACCAGGAACCAGTTCCTGGGATGTTAGGAACATGGCTACAGCTCAGGAGGGGAACGGAGGTCAGTGAGCTGAGCTTTGTGTATTTACAGCTTTTCCCCTTTGCTTGGTTCACTGCCTCAATTCTGCTTCTAGGTTGTGTGCACCTTGTGAGAATTTAATGCCTGATGACCTGAGGTGGATGTGAAACTGTTTGCTCATCCTGGGGGTTATCTCCATTAGCAGAGAAGAGTGACCTCACGGAGACCATAATGAATTGCTTGCAGACTCATCATGGTCTTATTGCAAGTGATAAGTGATATTTAAACTGCATCTAGTGGCAGGCTTTATAGTGGCGAGTGAATTGATGTACTTCAATTGTGTAGCTGCAGTTGGCGGCAGGCTTTAAGTCAGATTCCAGCACTTATTTTAGTCTGTGTTTGGCTTGCTCATTATTTTACTTACTACGCCTCTTTCCTGCACTCCCACTTGTCATAGTCACAGTTTTAGAGAGCTCACAGGATACCCTCGCCTAATGAATAAGAACAAAGTTACTAAACAGTTTCTCTAGAAATGGAGAAAGGGGAAATCAGGAGGCAGCAGAAGACTCTAAGACTGGTAACAAAATGCAATTCCACTTGAAAGATATTGAGTCCTTTCAAAATTAGGTGTTTGTTACAATAGGTGATCCATGTTCTTCAATCCTGCTTTATATAATGTGGCCACTGGTTATCCAATGAAGCCATGAAACCTCAACACTTCATTGCTACATAGAGACCAAGCACTTTGCATTAAAAGAAAAACTTTTGGAGTTTTCAAAATAAAAAAAGTGAACACACACACACAAAAAACCAAGCAGTTATTGAAGGCTACCACTGTATCAAACATGTCTGCGGGCGGGAATCATTCTCAGTGGCAAACAGCAATGGTAAAGCTAAGAAGCCCTTTACAATTGCTGAAGAATTGGTCTTGCTTCCTGCTAAGGACATTTGTCATCGACTGTTAGCCCAGACTGCAGTTGAAAAAGTTGGCATGTGTTCCTCCTGCAGCAACACCATACCTAGATAAATTGATGAGATAGTAGAAGATATTTCAGCACAGTTGTTATGCTTCATGGGTTACCATGGTTTTCACTCTAGTTTCATCAGTTTACCAATGTTGACAACTCTACAATGTTTGTTTAAGATGTACTTTTATGAAGATATGCACTCGGATATGTTATTTGCAGTTTATTTCCAATGCATAACACAGCTATGGAACTATTCAAGTCTTTGAGAGAATACATGTCAGTGAAAACTGAATTGGTCATGTTGTGATGGTCCGTGCACTAACAGAGAGCTGACATGACAGACCAGCTCTCTTAGGTTTACTACTGGAGCAAAGTGTTTTGAGTGTTTGTCTACACATTATGCCATCTTTAGAGAAATGCTGGTAATCCAAAATTTGTCACCTGCACTTAATAATGTTTTTCAGCATGTGATTAACATTATCAGTCCCATTAGAGACTATGCCCATGACTCTTACCTATTTGTGCAGATCTGTGAATAGACGGAGGCAGAGCATATACATCTTCTCTTACATGCTGAGGAAAGATGACTCACTAAACATAGATCATTAGTCAGAGACTTTGAGTTATAATAAATACTCCAGAAATTTCCTTTAGAAAACAGTCACTACCACATTTCATTGACCAGAAAAACTGTATCAGGTGATATATTGAACCTCCTCAGCAAACACAATTTGTCTGTGCAGGGGATATCAACAGCTGTGTTTAAGTGGTGGTATCCAAAGTTAAAGTCAAATTACAATTATGAAGGTGACGATGGAACATTGGGACTGTTGATACTATTCGAATGTTACAGTAGTTGTGGAGGAGAGTGCACCTTTTTCCTTTCTAGTTAGTGCATGATCACCTGTCTCAGCTTTCAAGAGTATTTTTTCCTAATGAAAAAAAAAATCCTAAACTGGAAAGAGTGCAATTCATGATCAAATTGTGAATAAGCCAGGTAAATCAATTCTGCTCATGCTAAAAGGTCAACTGCTTGAGGTCACAAAGGATGGTGTCCTTAAAAATTTGTTTGGACAGCTTCAAATTTCCTTATATTCTGGGTTGAATTCAAGGTGGGACATCACGATATTGCCACAAAAGCACTGAAAAACCTCTTTCTGTTTCCACCATCCTATCGCTATTTCTGTCGAGCTACACACAAATCAGTGTTTCCACTCACACGGTGTCATAGTGAATTGTGTATTTAGTTATTATATGTTATAAGGGAATAAAAGAAATAAAGTAAGCAATAAGTGTGATATTCTTACATCAGCCCCAAACCACCTGACCCTCAACCCCTGTCTGTGGAAAATTGTCCTGAAACTAATTCCTGGGGCCAAAAGAGGTGGAGGACAACTGCATGACTGTACACACACACACACACACACACACACACACACACACATGTGCGTACACACGCAATCACAACTGAGAAGGGAAATTTAAGAAATTTTACAGCCTAGATTCTCTTACAAGAAAAAAGTGTTTATTTGTAGCACACACTTAATAAAACCTGAGAGAAGACATCTACTTACAAAAATGACAGTATACTTTTAAAATCCTTGTAAATTCTGGTCTTTTTAAATTCTCTATAGCAAGAATGATGATTCTTGAGAGAATGAAAGATTTTAATGTACAATGGTGTTTATATTTTCTATTTAGCAGCATAAATGTAAATGTTTACTCTTCCAGGTACATTTTCTAGATATCAAGATACCAATGAAGGAAAATTACTTAAAGAGTTCATTCAGGACAATTTGTTCTAAGCTAATCATAATTACATTTAAATCAATGTGAGACAAATTTGACTGATATGGTTAGTATCATATTTTTTAGTGTTTGTTTTCTTGAAAGTAAGCCTAAGTCATTGATTACTTTTCCTCAACATGAGAGAATGGCATTTCATAGCCCCTACCTAGAGAGTGAACCATTACAGAAGTACTGTAGCTTCTCTTCAACTCTTAGTCAACTCAAGCTGCTATAGCATAATATCATAGCCTAAGTAGTTCATGAAGAACAGAAATATATTCCTTGCAGTTTGGGGGCCTAAAAAGTCCAGAATCTAGGACAGGGAGGAGTTTGGTAAGAAGATGTTTTCTGACTTGAAGGCCAGGTTTCATAGTTTCCTCACATGCTGGAAAGGATAAAGAGCTGTGTTCTCTTTTATAATGGCACTAACTTCATTCCTAAGGAACCACTTTCACGGTAAAATCACTTCCACAAAGCCTCACGGCTAAATGCTGTCCCATTGAGCCTGAGGGTTTTGACATACAAATTTTACAAAAATCTTCATAATATAGCATATGATTATATGGAAACTGGAGAAATGTGATTCTGGCTTTATAAACCTGTGAAAGAAAGTTTAGTCAAGATTTACATGTAGTGAACATGATACCAACAAAGAAAATTAAAAACCTTTATCTTGGGTTCATATTTTTCAAAATATTTGGAGAAGGCAGACATTGTCTTGGAAATCAAGAATGAAAATTAGAAGGCATAGACTTGCTACTTGAATTCAGTTAAAGACTATAATCTATAAAAATGTCCTCAGTATAACTTTTGTTTAAATTATATTCTGGTGTATGAAACACAGAACTGAGGATAGATATAGCCTTTGTCACTTCATTCACATTTTTTATCAATGGGACCAAAAACTACCTAGGAAATTTTATAAATAATAAAGAACAGAAACTGTGAAACCAAAACAAAAAAAAATTTTTCTTAATGCCTTGCAAAGCTAAGACATTCTAGTCTAGAAGGAGAGAGAAAGGTGGTTTCTAGATTGCGAAGCTGTTTCTCTCACCTACACTTGATGACTTGCACAATGAAACCTGCACACATTTTAGTGTAGAATGTATTTATTTTTCAACAGGTTCATAACAAATGTTGACCTTCTGGTAACCTTGAGACTGTCTTTAAATTATTGATGAGTTTATAATTAGCTGAGAGCAGAACTTTTCTGATTCCAGGCTTCAGAATGCAAATACCCAATTACTCCATTTAGAGAATGAAAATTCTTTTAATTATCTTAGATATTGTATCAATAGTTTCAAAAAGACAGAAAGAAAAAACTCCTTCACATAATCCCTGTATAGTGTATAACAAATCTTTATCCATTTATTTTTCCTGAATAGAAAATATGCTAATAAATGTTATTATTTGCTGTAAAATATTAGAACATTTGAAAATGAAAATAGAATAATTTATATTTAAATGATGCAATATAAGTTTGAGAGATAGACTGAGCAACACAGATAATTTTAGGAAATGGTAATAAGTAATATTTCTTTATATTGTCTCAATAGAGTATCCCACATATCAGTTTAGGGTTGTAGATCTAGTGTTAAAGTACTGGGATATACAGCCAATTAGTAGCTGCCATATTCCCAGGCCTAATAACTTTGGACTAGTTTTTAAATGTGCAACATACCAAAAGAAAAGAGGAAAACTGACTCATATTTCCAAATTATTGTGTGTCCGACAAGGAGAGTCTATTGGTTTAGTAAACTCATTGGATTTTCTCATATGAAAAATTTCTCAAGTTTGGCATTCTTGTCTTTTGAATCTCAGTATTCATTGTTGCAGTGGGATGTCCAGTGTTTTATGTCATATTTAGCACTGTCTGTGGACTTAACTCACAGAAGCCAGTAGCACCCCTTCCACAGTGATGAAGATTAAGTATTTCTTAAATGTTTCTAGAACAAATAATGTGTGTTTTGAGAGTGGTAGAGGAGTCAAAATCAGAGCATGCTGAGAAGCACAATTCTAGTGAGTGGAAAGCTAGTGGCAAATGTAAGACCAAAACAAAAGCACAAACACAATTATGTGTTCTAAATTGCAGAAAAATTTGATTCCTCAATCTAGTAGATAGCAAACTGGGAAATATAATTGTTTTAGAATCAAGATATATAATGCAAATGATAAAATTGTAACCATCGAAACACAAAGCTCTGAACAGATGCCCAAGTAAACACTATTCATGGACTTGAAATACAAGAGTAATCTCTACATTTTATTTCCGTTTCTTAGGACCAGTTGCTACTAACTAATTTGAATCAGAGCATCCTATCTCTTATTGTTCTTTTTCTTCCTTAAGTGCTCATTGACAGCACAATTTCAAGAAAAGACTCAAAAGGGAAAAGTGAGACTAGTCTTTAGAGTTAATGATTAGTTAGTGCCGAGGGAAGTTTCACCTACTTCGATACATTTCCACAAATATATAACTATAACCTTGAGCAAACAGAGATAAAATATCCAGTTAACTGGTTAAGTGGCTTAAATATAGGTTCATTCATATATTTATGGACAATATGATTTTTTTCTCTAAATTTGTCACAGTTTAAAGAAATAATAGTAAATTTTCTCCAAAAATTTTTGAAAAACAGTATTCTTAAAATTCATTATGTTTAGTCCAAAGGAAACTATAATGAAACTTTAAAATATTGAATTTTCATGTCAGTATATTATGTATCTTGAAAGTTTAAATAGAAGTCTCTTGTAAAACTTAAGGCTACAAAATTTGTAAAAAAGATATTAGTTTTCTTGAGAAATAAAATTCTAAAAATTAGAAAATTCTAAACCATTGCTACTTTTGTTTTTTTTAATATAAAATAGAGATAAATATGACAAAGAAGCAGCACAATACAGAAAATTTTTGTTTCATTATCTTGGTATGCATGATTAAAAATGTCATAATTACAAAACAAAAGTTTGACATCATAGTTCAGATTTCTTCATAATAATCTGCTACAACTGGCCATGAGATTAAATGGAAACATTAACTATTGTATTTCAATGTTTGAAATATAACTTCATATATGATCAACTTCTAAATAATAACACTCAAGGACATTAATATATTGTGTATCTTTTGTAGTTCTGCAAAATGTAAAATTAATTCTATCTATTGTTATATGTTCTAAATGCTCTAAATGTTATATGCTCTAAGTATTTGAAGATTTTATGGCTAAACTCTATTCTTCTCACTGATATAAGAGGAAAAAGTGAGCTGCAAAGGACTGCCTTCTAAATTTTTAATGAGATGCTATTATTCACAGGAGCAAAAATTCAATTGTCCTTGATTGTTACAACTAGTACCTTTGAATATTTACTCAAAATGTGTTCTCATTTAAATCTTCTTGTTTCTTCACTACTTTAGGGCCATAACAATTTTTATACTCATCATTTAAAATTTAATATATTGGTCTCTTTCTTCATATTCTTCTTTTGTGCCTAGATACTAAATAATAAAACAATTGAAAGTACCTGCTATATCTGTGCCCCAAAGCTTTTTATAATCTTATTTCTTACCTATTGCTCTAACATTGTCCATGAACAGTTAACAGTCATAATCATTCTGTATATAGTTTCTCTCGGCCAACATCCATTTATCAAGAACATTAAAATTGCCTTCATCAGTGAACAAAGTATGTTATCTTCAAAGCTTCATCATCACACTTCCATTATATCATTCAATAATGTTCTTTTTACTAATATTACCAGAGGTGTGTCCTTATCTAAATCATTTTTCTATCCCCATCCTCTAAACACAATGTGACATATTCATAATATTCTCTAAATCGTAAATAAGAATGGTATAAATAACCATAAAAGTAGTTTACAAGGTCATATGAGAATTGATAGGTTTCATTTAACTTACCTCCAAATGTGATGAGAATCATTGCTAGTTATTGATAAGTTAAGACATCATCTGTGTAATCTGAAAGGATTTCAAGGAAACTTAAGTCTGACAGAGAGAGAGACAGAGAGAGAGAGAGAGAGAGAGAGAGAGAGAGAGAGAGAGAGAGAGTGAAGTCAAAAGGCTAATTGGATGATGTAGGACAAAAATCAAAGCAAAATCTCATGAATGATAAAATTAGATTAGTGTTCCAAAGGATAGAGATATACTATTTACATTACAGCATAGCAGTTATTTTTAAAATATTCACTCATATGGTGCTAATCTATACTGCTTCTAAATTACATAAATATATATCCTCATAAATATTTTTCACTGCACACTAATAATGTAAAACAATAAATGTGCACATTTAATGCAAAATTTTTGTTTCCCAAAGTTGATGCTAGGTAAACATTTCAGACTACATGAAAACAAGTGCTGGCTGAAGGTATTTCCACATTTTCTTCAAAACATATAAACCACATTTTAAAAATTTTCAAGAAATAAATTTTTGAGAAACTGAGTTTCAATATAGCTCTGTTAATCAAGTTTTTCATTTTGATCAAATAATTTCTTTTTATTTTCATTACAATTTTATTTTTGTATGTACATAAATACAAAAATAGTAAATTTTAATGTTCATGAGCTATGTAATCAAAAAATTTATTGAAAATATGAAAGGATATCATGTTTGCATCTAATTTTTTGTAATAAGAAATAAGGTTATTTAATGAGGATTTAATTTGTCTTTATATAGTTAAGGCAAAGTAAAGCTTTTACATTTTCATTCTTTTATAAATAACATATCTGAAAATATCATGAATATTATTGCAAAATAATTAAAATACAATGTGGAAAATATGATTACTTGCTTTGTAATTAAGAAAATATAAATTTTATAGTACACAACTTGTGAAAATAATTATCTTCTTAAAAATATTTGCAACCTCAAATACATTTGGGATTTGTTTTGATGTACAAGCTAGTTTCAAATAAGATGTTATATTTTTAACAGAAGCCAAAGCTGCTGAATTTTTAGAGAATTTTGTATATTTTAGGAAATTTACATACAGATGAAATATATTTAGAGAGAGAAAAGTTTTTAGAGATTTTAGAAATTTAGAGAATTTTATATGTTTTAGAGAATTTATATATAAATTATATATGCATGTATATATGGAGATACAAATGTATATTATATATATGGACAGGGAGAGAGAGAGACAGAGGGACAGAGAGAGAGAAAAACGGAGACAGAACAAATGGATCAAAAAACTTTGAATATTGAATTACAAAACCTTCAGACAGCATATGTTTTCTTGCTTTATTATTTGTAATTCATCAGATTTTAGAAATATTTGAAGCTTTAAAGAACTACGTTGTAAATTTGCTTTAGATCAGTGAATAATTAGGAGACAATTTTCTTTTTCTTTTCTTTTTTTTTTTTATCGGTCCCGGGGATCCAACTCACGACCACATGCTTGCAAGGCAGGCGCTTATGCAGCTGAGCTAAATCTCCAGCCCCAGGAGACAACTTTCATTGGCATCTCTAATTTAGCCAAGGCGGATGGACATTCATTGGTTATATACCATTTACAGAAGAATGTTTTTATATCAAAACTCCTTGAAAGTAGAGTTAATGCCTGTCTTTCAGTAAAAAGCATAGATTCTTCCGTGGTGTCCACTTCAGAAGGTTTGGCTTAGCAAGGTGTGCTGGTACACACCTGTAGTCTCAGAACTCTAGAAGGCGAAGGAAGCAGAATCACAAGTGGGAACCCATTCCTAAGGTGTGTGGGCACACTGAGGTGCAAAAGACCCAGGTCCAGTCTTCAGTGTTGGAAATAGATGAGCCTAAAAGAACATAAGGTTTATCTTTGGTGATGCTTCCAATGGCAATGGAACTGCCACTGGTTTTTTTGTTTTGAATTGTTGGGATCAGGATTTGGGGAAGATTGGCTGTAACATTTATATTCTGGCTACTGTTTTTGTTGTGAGAATACTGGAAACTGTTGTTTACTTAACCAGGAGTCTAGTATATTTTCTCATCTCTCATTAAATGGTAACATTGTAACCCACCAAATATTAGAATCTTTGTGGTTGTCAAATGTCATGGAAATTCTGCTTATATTTCAATTCATAAATTAAATATTAAACCAAAGAATTAAATAAATGAGTATAAATTGGCATCTTGAATATTTTAATAAATTGAATATATTTGGGTACATTGGAAAACAGACAATACCAAAAATTATTTTAAAATACATGCTCATATTAGGCACACATTTAATTCTGAAATTCTAATGTTTTCACTGAAAAATGTAAAGACTAATATTTTAGTGTAATATCATTTACTAAATTAATATTCTGTGCCTGAATGCAAAACCTTTGGAGATCATGGTTTTTGAAGCCTTTAAAAAACATTTAAAAATGAAAGATAACAAACAAGTCTTACATAAATTTAAAGAACAAATATTACCTGAAGAATGATCCTTCAAAGAGAGGTTTTAAAAAAATTGAACCTTATAAAAGTATTTAGGATGAAATATTTGCAAATTTATGGAGGGAAACTCAATGGGGTCAACTTTAGGATTTACTATGAGCTACCAGGTCTTCAATTAAAAATATCATGTCTACAGAGAAAAAGCAATTAACAAGATAAGCACTTTCAAGTAAGTTAAACCTCTATTTCAACAAGACTTCAAGACACTTGTTAAAGAAAATAATACTTAAAATCATAGGACCACATATTTTAAATGGTCAAAAAATACCAGTGAGACATATTCAAGATTTAAGTCAGAATTTGATGAAAATACATTGAGGCTGTATCGAGGTTGACTATTACTCTTAAAATATATATAATACTCTAATAGTCAAAACTTTTAAATAGTAATATGTATAATCTGTATAGAGATGTACATGCATATATTTACAGATATACATATGTGTCTTGATTACAATTTTGTTCGTACTCAATAAGGAGATCCCAAAATAGTATAAAAGAAGTCCCCACATATCACACCTTTTATTTGTAGTTATCCTTTTATTTGTAGGAAGAGTATGTAATCATAGGAGACAATGACAGGGTCGTTATTTAAATGCAACTTTCACATATCCACAGTATTCTGTGTTCACATTTCAGTGAAATCAATGGTAATATTTTCTAATAGTATGTTTATGTCACTGGCTAATTGTGCCATGGTTTTAATTTTTCAGTGTTTTTACAAAAACATATCATGAATTAAGTTGATTTTTAGAAATCATGAGTTGTAGTCGATTGTATCTTGTCTTTATTACTTGAATATTGTCCACTAAACCTTTAGATGATTAGATAATATGTTATCACATGTAGTATTATTTAAATATTCACAAACATCTGTATGGTACTAGTTTACATTAATTTTTTCTTTCTTTAAATAAAAATCAAAGTGACAGTTTAACATTTATAATTAAATTTTTTCAGTGGTATCAGAAACAATCAAATTTTATAACACCACTCTGAAAATTAAGTAATAACATGATTATTTCCAAGTTTACAGTGAAAAACATGATAGTCAACTTTTGGAGAAATAAAATAAGATACATGTCTTAATAATAAAACAAATTATTGACCAAATTATTAAATGAAACCTCAATGTCACTGTTTTAAATTGAAAGATCAAGTTAATTTTCAAGAATAAAATATAGTTATCAATTGTAACTGCCATTAATTTAAATATCTGAATATTAAAATTAATAACAGATTTTTAACATTAAAAAAGACTTAAGAAAAGCAAATGAGTCTTTGGTATCTATAGAAATAAGTAGAATTACAGAAGTCATTTTTCTATTATCTTACAACCATGTTTCCTAAAGCCAATTTTGTTTCATCACAGAATGACAAGTCAATTAGAAGTAAGACATTCATTTTCACTAATAAGTATTCTACAACCAACATCTGTTTATGTCAAATCATACATTAACCTTTCAAATATTCAATTATATTTGGTAAAAAATATTTCCGCAATAAAGAAAAAGTTGAAACTTTACTAGTCATTAACACTGACTGTAATAAGCAGAAAGCTTTTCTTAGTACATTTATTTTGGATCATAGCATAGAATTATCACAAAAACTTCATTAAAAGCCAACTATAATTATTTCCTAGATTTTAGTCAAATCCATAACTAAAACAACAGGAAAATTTTGAGTTATCTTTAATATATTTTTCTATCTAACTAAAATGTTATAGTACATTATGAATACAAATTTTACAATTGGTGCTTCAATAAGTTTATGGAGAATGCATTTGGATGTACGGGATTTTGTACTTTTAGATTAGTGAGAAAAATAACGGTTGAATAGAATAAATTCTATTGAAAAGAAAAATAATCCCTCTAGGGCATATTAAAAGCCACTGAAATAAGAGGGAATGTTTTTATCTACTGTGAATTATGCCTTTAAATTTTGGAAGAAGGTAATTCTTGCAATAACCATGAGATTCCAAACCATGCTATACTTATTAGGTTAATTAACAGTCTTCTACCTGAATCACACTATAATTCTGTCTTTGTAGATTTGAAAAAATTATTTATTTACCCCATATCATAGATTTTGATCAAATCATCTTTTATCAAACAACTTCATTTTTAATACTACCTTACAAATACAAAATTTTAAGCCAATGTTATACCTGAGGAACTAAAACCCATCTCTGGCCATTCTCTACTAATTAGTAATAAAATTTCTCAGGAACATAATTAGGCACTTCATGATCATTCTTGTTTTTCCCCTAAGCTTTAATTTTATATTTGGAAATTTATTAAGAACTAGAATGTGAGTGTGTTCAATAGAAATCTTCCCTGTATTCACAAATTAATTTTAAGTTTTCTTTGTAAAACTGTTTAGATTCATAAGTTGATTTGAATAGAAAAATGCACAGAACCTGTTTGCCTCTTTAAAAAGATATGGTTTATAAAATACGTTGGTGGAAAGTGTCGGGAAACACATCTAGTTCAGAGGTTAGAAGTCAGCGTGACTGCCTGTTGTTTGTCTTGGGCGCTGTGTGTCATAGGAGTCTCAGTCAGTTCTGAGTCTCTCAGCATAGAGCTCCGTCACTAGGAAGGATTAAACTTCCTTAGCTTTGTGCACAGTGCAAACTGCTGCCTGGTGGTCCATATGGCGAATTTCTACTTTTAAAACACATTTACAATAAATATGGAACACCACAAAGAAGTATGTTTTTAGAAATTTCATTGTTACCCATTTGGAAATTTTTAAGTTAGTAAATCAGTGTCAGACCTCATGCTCACCACAGAATGTTCAGTATAATAAATACATCTTACGTCCAACAAGGATGTGGGGTAGTATTTTCAGTGCTAGAGGTATTCAACCATATCTAGTATATTCTTCTGTATCTTTTAATTATTCATTTTTATGTAACTAGAGCTTATGAATTGCCATAGGGTAAGGAAGTACCAATACATGTTTATCTTATGATTAATTTAAAGCTAAGTTATTATGTAATTGGATGCACATGTTTGGAGATATTTCCTTTTTTTACCAAAAATTAATTTTTTTTTAATTTGAAAGAGAATAAAACAAAAGGGGGTAGTACAGAGCAGATCAGAACAGGACAACACAGGCAACACAGTACTTTACATTAAGTCCACTGAACATCAACAGTAGCTAACACCATATCTCTTACTCTGCTATAGTTGAGCATAGTTTCAAATACAATAATATCAAACATAACACAGTAGTATAAAGCCATGCATAGAGTGAAAGAATTATAGGGCTTTCTGAACCGAATAACAGAAAATGATCAATGGGTACTATAATATCTCATTTTTGATAAAAAAAGAACTTCTATTATTTTATAAAAGTGTTGTGCGAATGTGAATAATACTAAAACAAGGTTCGTTGTGTCTGATGAAAAATACATGCTGTCTGTATTACTTTCATTTGTTACAGACATAAATTCCATCTGGCAAGTGTGAACTATAAGCAGATGGGTTTGGACATTTTTTTCCATACAGCCTAGTATCCAAAGAAGCTACAGTGTAGACCATATACACTATTTGGTTTTTGGATGGCTGATTTAAAAATAAAAACATTTTTAAATTATAGGAAATAAATTGATAATTGGGTTAATAAAAATTAAATGAATAGTAGTTAATAACTTCATGTTCACTTTATTTTACAGGTTTATTTTATAGTTTACATAGGTTAAATAATAAATGTCAGTTCTGTATTTTAGTAAGTTTATACTATTGGCCAGCAGCAAATAAAGCCTTACAAGTAAAAATACTAAATCATTTGTTTAATAGTTAATTTGATTTCTTATCAATGAAAGTCTCTCTAGCATCCTTCAGCATATAGTAAGAGACACTATAATTAATCAGACTTAACAGTCTATTACAAACATGGTATAAGAAGATAACTTAAGAAGCCCTATACTTGAAACCAACAAGCCCTCTCATACAGGGTTCTTCATTGTATTATTTATAGATTACAAATCCCATGAAATAGGGTGTGGAAAATAATCATAGAAGTGTTACTTGAAAGGTAAAAATAATATTTTAATTTATGCATATTAAAAACTAAAGGATTTTAAAATATGATCTGGTGTCAATTATTGTTATAGAGAAAAAAAGAATGGTGACTAAAAAAAACCTACATATCACCACCACATATGTGCACTAGAAATATTCTTCTGATTCTTACCCAAGTGTATCTATAATGCTTTATAAGATTACTGTGTTTTGGACCATGGAAATACTAAAACAATGTGAAGACTTTTAGATAAGCTGCCTGAACACACATTAATATGAGAAAAACTAGACTTCATTGTCACTGATTAAAGAATGTGATTAGGAAAGCTAGACTGAAAAATGAAGTAATAATTCACGTACATCTTCCTTTGTCTGATGGGTGTCTGTGGCCCCACTTTGCAATATTTCCCTTCCCTAGTGCATGATTGGACTAAAACCACTGAGCAGCTGTCTATGTTTTTTAACCATAATCTTCAACTGTATCTTGTATACTAATAGTCAATGTTGAAACTTTCTGCTTACAGAATCAGTGTGGCATCCGCTAGAGACACTGTGGCATCCGCTAGAGACACTGAAACGAGGAGCAGTAACATGGAAACCTCAAATAAGGTAGAGATATTATCCCTCCCTGCTTTTTATTCCATTAATATGTTAAATAAACAGGAACAATCATATTGTAATAACAAACCATTAGTTGAAGCAGTGTTTGTATGACCCAGAGCAAACAAGATTTCAGGATCGGATTCAGAACGAGGGGATCTTCTACAGCAGGACTTGACATATGTGATAATGATGATGTGACTGGTGTTCTGCTGGGTCAGTGTGCTGTGTGACATACCATGAAACCCTCTTTAAAGAATATTTAGACACCTAAGGTTAGGTCATGCCAATGCCTTCTGAGGCACTGATTGCAATTTGAAAATAAAGTTGCTGACATACTACAAAATGATGGATGGGAATAAACCAGTAGGCAGCAAGTGACTATGTAACTTTGAGGTGTTGAGCACGAATACTTCCTGAGTCAACAAGATTTGTGCAATTACAGTTTTCTCCCATATAAAGAAAATGACAATAATTCAATTAGGCAGAATCAATTCCAAAAAGCACAAGTAAATTCAGTGAAATTTAATACCGCGTCCTTGGCCAACATTCCTATTAAACAAGTAATTCTCTTTCTCTTCATACTCACATGTTTAGGGGAAACATGTGATGCTTTTAGCAAGAGAATATACTAATAACATATATATATATTAAAGGAAAGACAGTATAATAGGTTGTAGATGCTGGTGGCAAGTATGTTACTGTTGTATTACAAACTCCTACCGGGTTAAAATTTGATAGATGAATGGTTGTTAGGATAATAGAGGGAAAGAGGATGTGAGTTGTATATATATATATATATATATATATATATATATATATATATACAAACTCCTGTGCAGTTGAGGCTCCTAGTAGCAATATTTGAAGACTCTATGTTTGAAATTTTGAATGAACAGTATGGCAATGTTCACAAAGCTGGGTACATTAATATCAATCAGAAAACATCCAAACTCGAAACACTTACAGTCAAAGTAGAAAGGATGATGTATTAAATAGGTGCTTTCTCCTTTGTTACTCTTGTGAGGGAATGATGTAAGCTACTTTTGGAATAGTTGTGCTGGCAAGAATGGAGGCATTCCATGTAATTAGCAGCATGGGATTCCTTTTACAAAGTTGTTCTAGTGGTTTTCATTGCAGCTGATATTAATACTGTGCCATCAGTGTGGCACATTGTCATAGTCAGTTACAGCAACAGAATACATTTTCCCATAGGTTCCTCATTAGGTTCCACCAACCTACAAGAAACTCACTTTCTGGTATTTTTTTTGTTCCTGTAGACCCCAGGCTAGCAGGTAAACACTGGAATTACTGCACTGATAACAATCGCAAAATTTGATTTCTATGACACCCTGAAACTGGTTCTACACAAAGGGAAAGGTATCATAAATGAAAGAGATTCACTGGGGCAATTCTTGGTTCATTTGTGCCAAATAAATGTGAAGAGTAATTGCCACAGACCTGACCCAGTTAAAAAGCTCATGTCTCAGACAAGTCATGGATGAAGTCCTATGTCATCCGATTAGGGAAACAAACCTGAGCATTGAGAAGACGGGATGATGAGGACAAGGGCAGTCTGAAATGGGAGATTAGATGGGTGTTGCTGATGCCAATTATGGCTGCACATAAAGCTACAGGACAGCAAGAATCCACTGCTTGTTGCATTAATCTTCTCCCTTCCTTGTATTGGGATAGGCAGCATCTTGACTGGGATTTTGTGAAAAATAGAAAATTTAACCACCATATTAGTCAGTTTTATTGTTCAGAGACACAATCTTCAGTAAACACAATTTAAGGGGGAGAAGCTTAAATTACTGACAATTCAGTTCCTGTTCAGTTGGCTCCAAGGCACACATGGCAGAAGGGCATGGTCAGGTAGAGACATTTAATTCCTTATGGACAGGAAGCACAGCAGGGAAGTTCACCTGAGCAGAGTAGGCAAGGGATCAGACTTAAACCTCCGGACTGTGTCTTCATACCCTGTGGCTATGCCTCAAAGTGTGCTCCTCAAGTCCCAAGACAGCTCTGAGTGTTGACTTCAGCCTAATAGGCACCGTATCTGAATGACTAAATAAGTAGATCCAAGTGATAGAAGATTCTTGAAAAAAAAAATAGAACTAGAATTTACCTTCAACCTTGGTATTCCCCCTCTAGATATCTTCCTGAAAGAGTTGAGATGTAGTATGACAGTAATGCATGCTTACCTGTGTATACTACTGGTTGTAGTCAGGGATTGCACAGAGAACAATTACATACAGGACACAGAATTTATAATATCATTTATGATGGTCGCCCAGAGTTAAATACAAGAAAGCACAGGAAATCTGTGCACAACACAACCTAGAAAATCCAGTCAAGGGCCTAGATCCCACAGCAATGCCCTGCATGGGTCCAACTGAAGACGTAGAGCCCATGACAATCCCTCCCACAAGTTCAACAGGAGGCCCAGAGCCCACGACAATAACTCACGCAAGTCTGTTTCATGAATCTGCACTGGGCAAGGCCCAAAGGTCAGCAGTGGAAGATAGAAAGTGTATGCCAGTAGGTTGGGGTTCTACACTGGAGCCAAGAAGCAACACTTGTCATAAGGACTATGGCTCCCCTGAAAAGTAGCACAGACATCCTAAGCAACAATGAGGTCCTGATGAGATGATGAGACAGCTGAGTATTCATCAGGAAGCCAGCATGACAAGCTTCTCCTAGAGAATAAACAGCATACATTTTCCCCTCTGGAGCCAGGACGTGATGCTCAAAATAAGGACCAAAGCTCCCCAAAGGGAACTGCAGCCATTCTCAACAACAAGGTCCTGAGCTCCTCAAGGATAATGGCTGAATTCATACCGGGGAAACTAGCCATGAGGAGCTCCTCCGGAAAAACCAACAGCTCCAAACCACAACATTTAGGAGAATCCACAGTGCTACACTCTTCCTCTCCATGTCTCCTTTTATGCTGGAAACTTTCCTCAGGTGGACCATCTACACTCAGCACCATGCTGATTTAATTCAGGTGTTAAGTTTACCACCAGATTTTAATCCATAATACTCATAAAAACTAAATCTGGGAAGTGGTCTTTATGCCCATCCACACACAAATGAAAAAGAGTGTTATTTGTACATAATAGAATATTTATTCATCATAAAGAAGAATAAACTTGTGACATTTCTAGGGAAATATATATACCTTGAGATCAAAATGATACATGAAATAAATTAGACATACAGGTTTTAAAACACATGGTATCTATTATATAAGAAACCCAAATATAAATAAATTAAAGAGTATAGTCACAGACAGATAAAAGGAAATTGGCAGGTAGATCTTTAGCAAAAGGGAAGAAGAATGGATACAATATGGATTGAAGTGTTGTGCACCTGTACCAGCTTCCCCTAGTGATTGCAGTGGTTATGTACTGCAAACACGTAGTAGCAAAACTAAATTTAGAAAAATAGTGAAACTTGTCTTTCTTTCTCACTTCAAATTTTATACGTTCCCTCCTCTTACACCTAATGCAGTTTCAGTACATATGTCAACCCACACAGCACAGGTGCCACCTGACTACAGCTCTCCTTTTCTCTGGGTGTCAGCACTCGTCTATCAAATTTTGCTTTCTTGCATCATGTAACACAAAACTGCAGGACACATTTGCAAACTTAATTGGCACTAACACTTGGGCAAATTGGAAGTGGAAGCAATTTCATATCTGAGATGTATTCTAAGGTGAAATTGGACATGGATGCAATTTAATATCAAAGATGTATTCTCAGATAAGTGTATGAAGAAAGTTGGTAAAGAAATGCTTCCCCTATCCTTACTCAGTGAAACAGAGATGTACCCAAGACCTAAGTAATCTCAGAAGGTCCTAGGGTATTGATCTCCAGATGACGGAAACAACAGCTGACTTCATCACGCTTTTTCCATTCCATTTCTCACTTCAAATTTTATATTTCAAATTTCATATGTTGACATAAAGAGCTCCCTTATCCCTGCTTCTTGGAATTACAGTTAATTAGGGCACTTATTGCCCAATCCATTTTTTGTTAGGCTATGGTTAAGACATCTCCAACTAATTACTCTTGAAAGGAAAATCTACCATTTGTATAACATAAAGAAGTCAAGGAGAAAATCTTTGGGAAATTATTTTACAATTATGTGAGACATTAATCACCTTCGCAGTCACTGGGTCCAATACCTGGCACTCACCATTTAGAAAAAAAGTAGCTTAATTTAGCACAAGGTTTCAGTCTAGAGTTGGGTGGCTGCAAGGCAGATACCTTGTGGTGAAAGTCATGGTAAAGTAAAGGTACTTAATTCATTGTGGAGTAGAGAGTGTCAGAGTGCTACGAGGTAGGAACCATACAGGGTACCAAGGTCATGCCTCCATGAATCACTCAGATAGTTGGAAGCATGCTTTGCTGGTCTACTGTTTATTAATGCAATGTAGTTCCCAAACAGAAAGAAAGGTTACATGTGGTAACATACTCTTCTACTGAGATGTTTATTTAGCTAATATATTTATCAATGTCTAAACACTTGATCCAATGTGTTGTCTTGGTTACTTTTCTCTCATTGCCGAGGCAAAATACCTGAAGCCAAAGTTTAGAGAAGACAAAGTTTATTTAGCTTAGAGTTTTTTGGCGGTTTCAGTCCATACTCAGCTGGCTCCAAGGCAGGGTGGCATAGTTGAGGGAAGACTGGTCATGTGGCTGCAAGAGCAAAAGGGCAAAAGAGAGCAAAAGACAAGCCTTCTTCCCTCCCTTATATTGTATGCTGGCTCCACCCCTGGGTGGGTACAGCACTCACACCGCTAATCACAGCATTAGACAAGGAACCAATCACGTACGCTAGATTCAGCCACTTCCATGATTGCATGAGGTTCAGGGAGGGGCATCCAAACATAAACCCTAACATGCTCATTGATCAGCCAGTATTTTTTAATTTCAGATCTTATTATGGTGAATAGAAAATGATGAAGTTTTAAAAGGCACTGAAAGTATAATTCAACATGATACAAGGAAAAATAAGTATGAAGTAGGGAAAGAGGAATCAATAGAACACTCTTTTTTAAGTGTTCAAGTAAATGGCTTAGATTAGATTGTTGGCATGGATGAGTCAAGTTTTCCTTATTTCTTATTTGTTGTATATCACCAAAACAGTGCCACTTTTATAGCTGTATGTCACTGCACTCATATACAGTGATAGGACAGCAAAAGCTTCGTTCTATTTCTTTTCTCATTAGAATAGTCTTCTGTTAAAAGTGGCTAAATAACTACTGCAAAATATTCACATATTTTTTAAAATTCACATATTTTAAAAAATATATTCCATTTCATTCTAGGAGCAAAATTGGAAAATTTAATTTGTTATGTAACATTTACTTGCTGTATTAAATTCAGTAAGTTAATCAATCTGCAGAGTGTACTTTCATGCAAACTTTGAAGTATACTTCTATAAAGAAAGAGAAGACAAAAAATGCCTGATTCATAGCTACTATAAAATAAGCAGTATATATGAAAACAATAGCAAATTATAATTTTGCTTTTTAAATTTTGATTGTTGAACACAAGAGACTATATTCATATATGGCATGTCTAGTACGTCATAGAAATCCATTAATTTCTATTGCATGAATTCCAAATTTTATTCTTGGGATTTAGTTAACCAGCATACTTCCTGACAAGTGAATCATATGTTTAAATCAACTTCCCAACCACAGAACAAGAAGGAAAATACGACTGATATGGAAAAGTAGTAGTACTAACCTACAGAAATTAGTTTTTAAAAATATTTTTATAAGCTACAATTGCAATTTAAAGAGTAAACTCATACAAATGAAGGTGTGAAAATCATTAGACACATTTTTTAACAGAATCTTTCACTTTAACCTCAGAGGGCTGGAACTGAATATTTGCTGTAAGGTAAGTGTTAAATAAAGGGAAAGTTCTACACATGTGATTTGTGTGCAGTGGTCTTACAGATGATGGCAAACCTTTTACAGCTTTAGTGGTAACAAACAGCCCACTGCAGTATTCCTGTCATAGGTTCGCCACCACGAGTATAGGCAATGCACCTTTTAGGCTGGCTTTCATTCTACTGTGAAAGTGCAAACCAGGGAAATAAGAACATACAAGAGGATATAATGTGTTAGTAAATATATACATCAAGTTGACTGTGAAATAAAACAAATATTTTAGTAGAATGCAAATTAATCACATCTTTTAATGATATATTGCTTGAAGCCATAGAGGAAAAGTTGTTATGCAAATCCTTTGAGAATTTTTGATTTTTAAAAACTAATGAAATAAAATTATAAAATATTGAAAGACTGTATTAAAATGTGATGAATCAAAGGCCCATGAACAGCACAGCTTTCCATTTTGTATTATTCTCCCATAGCTCCCTTTTAACTCACCTGTTAATGTGCTTTCTTCTTTCACTTTACTTAATAATTGACATTAGCTGTGAATACAATTAATAATATTTAAGTTTTCCTTAGACATATAGTTCCAGTTCACACATATTATTTATAAATATTCCCTAATCTAGTCTTCAGTGACAAAAAAAATCTCTGAAGTAATTCTCAGCATTTTAATTAATTCATGTGTTAATTTTAATCATTTAATTTTATTAAAAAATTACAGACAGCCATCATCTTTATTCCATTAATGAAAAACTATATTCTTGCAATATTTGTATAATTATTAATGGGTTCATTCTGACTTGAATATAGAACACACTGAAAGAAAATGAGACTTTTGAAAGAAAAACAGCTGGGGAAGGAGATCACTAATAAAGGCAAAACAAATCAGCAAAATAAGATTTACTTTTGGTTTGTTGTTTGTCTTTGACACAGGGTTTCCCTTGAAGGTCAGCATGGCCTTGAGCCAGCTTTGTCACTCAGTTTGGGCTCAAACTCCCAGTGATTCTCTGGCCCCAGCCTGAGTGCTTGGATTACAGGCAAGCACCACCACGCCTGGCTAAAAATACGATTTTTAAAATGTTCCTTAAATCACTGGACATTTAAACCTTCAAAAGTTAACCCTAAAATTCAAAATTCAAATAGTGTTTTAGTAAAAAGGGATCTGATGTCACAATTTGAGAAAGATTGATGATTTTTCAAAACTAGGAGACTATAAATCTCTTGAACAGGACAGACACAGGACAGCAAAGCCTGAACTAAAGTGGTTCTGTACAATTAAATCAAGATATGGATATCAAAAATAATGGTTTATCAGAATTCTGAAATAAATATTCACTGGTAAAACCCATTAAAACTCTTAAAGCTTGCTCTGTTTAACTGTGTTCATGTAACTATGATGGTAATACTAACAAAAGCACGGAAGTCAGGTGGGTAATTGGCTTTCAAACTGGTGAATGGGAGTTAAGAATAATGAATTACTAACTGTGCAATATTGACTGTAATGTAATTAAGTAGCAATTAATTACTATCAAATTGAATTAGAATCAAACTGATCAAGATGAATTAGAATAAAAGTATACAGATTTTTTTTTCACATTTCAAACTAAATGCCACCATTTCTTAAAATGGAAGACTTATTTTATACTTTCATGTCGTAGTTTTCCTAGTTTTGTTGGAAGGAATTGTCAGTGCTTGTCTAGGTTCCTCAGTGAACAAACCAGAAAACTGTTTGAAGCCAAAAGAACATGACTTAGGGAGAGAGCACAGTTCAAAGAATCACCAAGAAGGAGAAAGAGGGAAATTATTTCAAATGTGTTTAAAAGTCAACCAGCCCGGCAGGAATCTGTGAGCAAATTGAAGGAAAGAGAAGGGCTCCCCGGAACACAACTAATAAAGGCTCAGTCCTCAGTGAGCTTTGGGCAGGTACAAAGGAAGTAATGTTGTTTCTGTTTATTAGCAGAAAAAGGCTTGAACAAGAAATCAGCGTTCCTGTACAGCTTACGTAGCAAGCAAAAAACAGGACCTGGGTAAAGAGATTCATCCTGATGGAAATATTGTATTTTCAGAAGATCTTGAGTATTTTATATCTTACTTCTTAAGAGAACTAATTTTTAAAAGCTTGAATTCCCAGTGTGACTAAGCCCAAATACCCTTCTTATGAAGCTATGCTCTATTCTATAAGCTACTCAGTATATTCAGTTCTAAGATATAAAAATGTGATGTTGTCTTACTTATAAAAGCAGATGCCTGAGCTTAGTGAGTCTTCTAGCAACAGTGTAGCTAGAAAGTAGTTACTGGAAGCTAATTATCAGCTCTGTCCCGCAAAATATGGTAAGTCTTAACTATCTGGAAAACAGCACTCTGCATGACACTCACATTAGAAAGTTAAATTGGAGGTATAATGATAAAATTATTTTGACAATTTTTATAATTTTTAATACTTTATGTCTATAAAAATGTCAAATTACTTCTATGGAATATTGGATTTAATCTTAACAAGCTGAGATGTCGATGTCATCATGCCACTCACTTTATAAACCAAAAACAAATGAGAAAACAAATGATGTGTTCAAGTCACAAACACAAACATGCATGATAAGGTCAATACTGAAATTAATGGTATCAAATTCAAAAACCTTATTGAAGAGTTAATAAATTACATTTGCCCTTCCTTTAAGGCAGTGTGCTCCAAATTTATGATACACCATTATGTTCTTTGCTTAAGTATCTTTTTAAAAATACCCACATGAAATATTTTTTCATCAAGTGACTAATAATAGATCTCTAAGATCTACAATAACAATATCCTTGTGTAATTAAAAATAACTCCATTATACTTAAAACCTAGAATTCATGAAGCTAAATATAATCAATTTTAATGGAATTAAAGACAAATATTTTGACAAAATTCATTTTAAAATCATCTTTTCCTTTTTCTGATAGAGAAAATCCTGAGACTGATGAATCAAAAGCATTTTCTATGAGATAGAAATCATGGCATAATTTTGAGAGAAAAATCACTGTATGAAATTCAGTATTAGCCATTACTGCTTCCACATAGTACACTAATGGACTATAACCCATAATCACATTCATGGACCTTAATTTGGGTACATATGCTTTCAAGCTTTTAATATAAAAGTTCATAATTTCTTTTAATTAAAGGATCAAACATAAAAAGGCTTGCTTTCCTGGAGTCTTTTTCTCCAGCATTATAATCCACCAAAATTCACATTTTGACAAGAATCATTTAAGCACTGTTTCTCTAAGGTAGTCTACATCCTAAGCGGTTTCCACAGGCTAACTTTCAGGATCCCTGACAAAGAGATGGGAGAAAACTATCTTGGCTACACTTAACAGACAAAGTAAATAAGGGCAAAATTCTAAAATATCAGGCTATCAAGTCATCTGGGCCTGGGAATTTTAATAAACTGGACACAGAACAAGTCACCTCAGTGATGATGGTGAGAAAGTCCTGGGGGAATTCATAAAATGGGGTTTAAATTACAGATCAATTCTGCATAATAATAGTGAGTGATTCTCAGCCTTTGTTAGAGGAAATAGGTTGGTTCCCAGATTACCAAAAGATGTAATGGAGAACTTCACAGGACAGATGGGAATCCTGAAGAAAGAAAGAAAAAGAAAGAAAAACCTACACGGTTTCATGGACATTTTGGTGATAGCTTTCATAATATGAATAAAGACTTAGGGAGACAAAGACCAGTCTAACTAACAGAAATTCTAGCCATTTTCAGTTGTCTCTGAGTGGCAAATGTCCAAGAAGTCTCTTACAATAAAAATACTGAAGTGCGAGGAGAGAACAAGCCAAGAATAATTTAATATCAAAACTTCCAGTAGTCTTTCAGTTTGCACATGCTACACAAATTTTTGATCTGTTTGATATCTATAGTGCGAATTTATTCTTAGAAGTTTACTTTTGTTATGTGATTTTACTCTTTTCACTTTGAGCTATGAAAACTGTAGGACTAGATTCTCTACATCTTACAATATAACTTTACAACATTAATTTTTATATAATGATGTTTTTAAATTTTTAAAAAAATTTTTTGAAACATTGTCTCAGTATGCAGTTCAGGCTGGCCTTGAGCTCACTTTGTAGCCTGGCTGGTCTCAAACTGGCTATGATTCTCCTGCCTCAGCTGCTCTAGTGCTGGGATTACAGGAATGCACTACCACACTGTTGAATAATGATAATTTAGTATTGCTGTTGTTACACTGCATGTATTTTCATATGTTGTTTTCCATAAGAACAAATACATTATCTTCTATAACTCATAATTTTCAGATACATATCATTGGTTTAGCAAATGTGTATTAAGTACTCATTACATGTACCATAAGGAAATTTTAAATGAGATCATACATATGGAATGGTTGTTCCTTAGTTTTAAGTCCACATGATTTCTAGCATCTTTTCAATATTTTGCATTAATATTTAATAACTTGCAAATCCTCATTCTTGGATATTCTGTACTCCATATGTTTTATGACTATACAAAGCCCCTATACATAGCTCAATAGATATTTAATAAATGTTAAATATCTGACAGATATATCACCATTGTTTTAAATGATTAATTAGGATACAAAATAATGCTTTATCTTTAACATTTTTGTTATTTTAATAATTCATGTAAATTGTCTGATAATTATAATTAAAAAGCTAATTTTTTCCTCTTACCTGGTTCTTTTTTTTTTTTTTCTTTTTGGTATCAGGAATCAAGCTCAGGACCTTACTCTTGCCAGGCAGGCGCTACACCACTGAGCTAAATCCCCATATTTATTTGATTCTTCCATTTGTTAAAAACTCTAATTTTTCATATTTTATTCAACTCCTTTTGGCTACCTGGAGGGTGAGTGCTCCTTAGGGTTGCAGTGCAGTACAGATGCCAAGATCCAGGAGTATGGGACTTACAGAGAAACACATAAACCCCTTAAAAATAAAAATGCTTTGATAGCAAAGTTCTTCTTATGATCACAGAATAATTGTCTTCCTCTTGAATCCATAGTAACTTGCGTCATCGCTTGCTGAATAGTCAATGGAGTAACAGGGCCTGGGGGGTGGCTGCAGTGGGAGGCTCCTACGTGGTGGACAGTCTCCTGCTGAAATGATTACTAAAGCAAAGTACAGCCAAAATAAGAGAGCGGACCCAATGAATAGCTCCAATACCTTTCTTTGATTTTTAGAGAGAAAATTTTTGTTTCTTACTTTTTCTCCTGTTGTGTTTTTTCATTTTGTCCTAAATTTTTAGTCTATATCGGTTTTCAGTATCAGCTTATTGTAATAGGAAGACAATATAATCAAGATATATATATATATATATATATTTTTTTTTGGTACTGGGGATTGAACTCATGACTGCCTGCTTACAAAGCAGGCACTTAAGCCACTGAGCTAAATCCCCAGCAGGAAGACAATATAAAGATGCTGTCTAGACTTATGGATAAACCCAAAACAATTCTTTCTTCATATAGGCTGCCTAGGTTAACTCACTAAGGAGAAGATGTGAATAGTTTTGTTTATATCCCAACCTTTTTGCAGTTTGCTTTTCTCTGATGCTCTGACTTCACCAAAACTTTCATTTTCCAGACTTGAAACTAACATGTGATTTAGATTTGGACAAATCATTACTTTTACTGCAAGCCTGAATTAAAACAGATTTATTTGGGAGACAGATGGGCTGGACCACACATATATCCATTATGCTGTTTAGCTAAGAAAGAAAAGGAAGGTTTTAAAGTGAAATGCTGAAGCAGCTGTTGACAGTTGTTTGGCCTTAGCAGGAAGTGCGGTTTCTTCTTCTTTTTTCTTTTAAGTAAGAAAAACTTCTTTATTCAATACAAAATATAGCTCAGAACAAATTAACCACATTTTCTCTTTTGATGGGATTACTGCTAGATTTGCAAATCTTCTTTGACAACCCTAAAGGTTGTCAAAGCCCTAAAGGCAGTCAAAGCCCTAAAGGCATTACAATCCCAAGGAATCCTGATCCTTTGGAATTAAGTTCTAGCATATTGGTTGCAGAAGGAAAAATGAGTTTCCCTGACATTATTTCTCAGTTCTCAGAGACACAAATTTCAAAAGTGCAACAATATACTGATTGGTGGTGGAAATGGTAAGTGGTGCAATCCATTTTGAGGAGAATTTGGTGATAGTGAGCAAGACTATATACATTACCTCTTGATTTACAATCTCAGCTCTAGTAATCTTTTCCAAAGATGTGCTCTTGAAAATAAGAGACACATATGCACAGGACTTTCATTATACACTAGAAGTTTTAAAGACAGGAAATAGCTCAAACTTCCATTAGCTGGGTAACTGCTGAATACATCAAGGTACCATGCAGCTGTAAAAAAGAATGAGGAAGTTCTCTAGGTACGAATACAACAAAAAAAACGTTTTATTAGGACTTTAACTGTGGTTGTTATATTACCTATTGCTATCTTCAGAATAGTTGCTTAGGTTATCAGATGCAGGAATAAAACAAACCAGTAAAACAGAACAAAACATTAGATTCAAGAACAAGACAGAAGGAAATTCCCCCACAGTTGCCACAATGCACACTGCCATCCTCCAAATAGATGCCCAGACCACCAGCCCCAGGCCTGCAGAGTCACTCAAACAATACAAGCATCAAAGTACTCCCTTTACTTCAGTTGCTATCATCTCACCCTGGGTACCTCTGAATCAGCCAATTGCTTATGGAGTGAGAGGTTGGGGATGGGAGTTGGGGGTATTTCTTCCAGCTTCTTCCTGTCTCCCAGCCTGCACTACAGCTGGCTCATGAGAAGGCATGATTTGGCTTCTTGATTCAGTTTCTTTGGCATCACAATGAATAGTAAGACACTGGCAGCCACTCCTCAAAGCCAGGCAAGTGTGGTTCTCGTTAGCAATTACAACAATTCAGTCAGCGTGTTTATAGTCCATGAGAAATCCCTTTACAATCAAACAGTTCCAGGTGTTATTTCATTCTCTGCAATTAAACCAAATTGGGAAATTTAGTGCCCCCAAACAACACGTTGTTGTGTGGGATCAGAGTAATATTTTCATAGTGTAGAAGAAATGACTATATCCACACTTGACTTTCCTAGGAGGTTTTTTTTCTTAAAATTAGAATGACATAAATAATGAAACAGAAACATAAAAATAAATACAATATTTAATCTTTTAATCTGTACCTTGTGGACATAAGATTTTTTAGTCAGATCAAAAACTCAGAGCACAGTCTCAATGTTTTTGCTTTTATTCTAAATTAATACAAATATGTAATTCTTAGTAAAGGTGTATGTATGATTTACTTATAAATATGAGCACTTTACTGAATTTCAAAAATGACAATTCTTTCTCCTGTACGGACATATTTAAAATACATTGAAAAATGTAATCTAGTATAATTAGTCCATTTGTAAAAGTAGTATCTCTAGGAAATATATCACTTTGTAGTAACACATTTCCTTCTGTAACATGTATAGAAATTGTATTTTGAATTAATTGCATGGGTTTATGATTTTAGTAATGTGTTTATAATACATTATTGGCATTTATAATATTATAATGCATTAATTCGAGCAATTCTCATTCTGGCCTTCTATAGCATTTTGTAGTCAACTACTTATCCGGATTGTTAATCCACTTTGATACTGCCAAAATTGTTACCGTATTATTCAGTTTTCCAAACTGGTTAAAACAGTTGACCCTTAATCACGAATTTTAAACACTTTCTTAAAAAAGTAAGCCTCTAAGTAACATATTTCTAATTATAGAAGGACTTTTGCATATCTATCAATAAAATCTCTAAAGGAAATATTTGAATCATTTTTGCTAATCACTTTTTCTTGAGACTTTAGAAACCATCTGCAGAAGAATTTTACAGAACATGTATATTTCAACAGAAACCTGGAAAAAGATGGTTCCCATATAAAGACGTAATCTTCAAAACTTTTCAGTGTTCACTGTTCAAATGACTTACAGAAATATTTTAGTGACTTGGTTCTTCTATGGATAAATGATTGTGACATAGTACTAAAGAGAATTATTTTGTAGATATTCAGATATTTTGAGTGGATCAGCACCCTAAACTATATCCAATTTATTAGAGATGTTCACCATTTCTAAATGTTTCAGTCCTATTCTCCATAATATGACTATTTAAGATACTTATAAGCTATAACAACATTATATTCTACAATAAATGAAAAGATAATCTGTCTAATTATGTGTAGTAGTATAATTCTTTGAACCTTGAAATGTGTTTCTTTAAATCAATTATCAAAATTTGGCTCTATTACTGCTCAGAAAAAAATCATAGGCACATTTTCAAGTTCTATATTATTAATTTTATTATGTTAGAAATAGTTTTTGTGCATAAAGTCTATTTCACAATTTGTAAAACTTCCAAAAGGCATTACTTGGGCCATAAAATATTTTTACTAAAGTAACTGTGAAATAATATCTTCACTGAATATGAGAATTGTGGTAATATACTGAAATTAAAATAATTTGTGGCAAAATCTAGTTTATGGTTATATTACAACAACATCAAATAAAATATAAATTTCTACTCTATCAAGTAAAAGGTGTGAACATGAACTTCAGAACTTTACATTTTTAATGTTCAAAGAAGAATCATGAAGTAGTTTATCTGTAATGCTAAATTTGCGTAAAACATGTAATAAATATTTAAATAAAGATAATTTTTGTCATCAGTTTACATTTAAAGTCATGACTATGTTAAATTTACACAAAGTTGTAATTTTTTCTAAACCTGATTATAGGCCAGACATTGTGGCATATACTTATAATTCCAGCACTTGAGAGGCTGAGGCAGGAGGGTGGTGTAAGTTCAAGGCCAGCCTAGGTTACCACATGAATTCAAGGTCAGTCTGAATTGTGTAGTAAAAGTCTGGCTGAAAAAGAAAAGAAAAAAACAAAACAAAACAAAACATTACAAGGGGA
This sequence comes from Dolichotis patagonum, assembly GCA_004027295.1. NCBI lineage: Eukaryota > Metazoa > Chordata > Mammalia > Rodentia > Caviidae > Dolichotis > Dolichotis patagonum. The sequence goes on along the minus strand of PVJX010009645.1, from coordinate 28,221 downwards.
TTTTTTTTCTGATTTAAAAATTGTCTCCGTGAATACTACCAAAACATATAGTATAAAATGAATGAGAAAGCTTACCTATATACAGACTCTGTCCCTCCCAAAAAGAGAAAGAAAAAATATGAAAAAAATGTACACAGTACAGCAAAAGAAACATAGTATGTTTTTTTTTCAATAGATGGTGGTACGCTCATAGGAGGGACCCTAGTAGAAGTTCTGTATCACAGAAAACCTGCTACTCTACTGGTGTTTAAAGAAGAAATTGAAAATGAGTGTGCTGCACTCTCAATGACCAAGGCTATCCAAGCAGCTGTTCTCCATACTAATAAATGTGTGGAAGGCAATGCCCACCACTTTGAGCACCCTTGTAATTGTAGGGGCCAAAGGCAACTTGTATTAATTTCAGAGTGCCTCAATAAATTTAGTATTAAAATATTTACACCAGAATTTCTTTTCCTGAAGTGTGTATACATTTTTGGTGGACTCTGTATATAAGAGAATCTCTTTGTGTCAGTCTTATTCATTACAATTCCATTAGCATGGAGAATACTTAAATCCTATTTAAAAGATGAGAATACTGAAGTGTAAAGAGGTGTTAACTTCAGTGTCACTGTTATGCCAATTAACATTTGAGTTGTCTTTCACTCCAACTCATATATTATTTTGTTGCAGTCATTTCTGTCTGATATGGTTGGGCATGAAATGTGTTCTGATTCTGGGCATTTGGATGATGATTGGATTATGAGGGTGCTGCATTCCTCAGCTCATCCACCGGTGAATCCAAAGCTGGATGTGCTGCTAGGAGGAGGGGCCTGATTGGAAGAGACAGATCACTGGGGCGTGGCCACCCAGGTGTCTCCCTCTAGGCTCCTGGGCTCACTTCGTACTTTCTGACCACATCAATGGCAGCAAATGCTCTTTAGTGGGCGCTTCAATCATAGTATTTCTGTGTTGGAGTCAGCCAGCCAGGAACTGTATCTGAGCCAATATAAACATCACCTCCTTTAATTTGTAGAATGTCACTACTTTTTCCCAGCGATGGGAAAGTAAGACAGACTCCCCTCCGCCCCTCAGAGGAATAAGTTGTTGCAGGGATTTACTTTACCATGTGGGGTTAGAAGCTGTTGGAACTCACCCCGGCCCTCAATGTGGACCTACAACTCAATGTTTTTGCCCTTCTGTGTTTTCCATTCCACTTTTCTTAAAAGGTCTGGTCTTCTCTGCTGCCTTTGACTGTTTGTACTTCATCTACAAGCATGTATTCATTTAGGACGTCCATTTTTGGATTGGGTTATACATTTGGGAGATGTGATTTTTTTTAAGTTTTTTATGTATTTTATTTTATTTTTTTTTTTGTACCGAGGATCAAACTGAGGACCTCATGCTTACCTGGCAAGCCACTGGGCTTCTGAACTAAATCCCTGGCCCTATTTATTTGTCTAAGGAACAGATAGCAAAAGTTTTTCCCATTGCATGGGTTGTCTCTTCACTCTGCAGGTAAATTCCTCTGCTGTTCAAAAGCTTTTTAATGAGGTGAAATCCCAATTGTTGATTCTTTGTGATATTTCCTATGAAGTCTAGTTTTGTTCATAAAATCTTTGTCTACACTTATATATTAAATAATTATAGTGACCCTATCTTACAGTTGACTTATTGTTTTGTTTTAACATTTAGATCTTTGAGCTATTTCAATTTTAGTTTAGTGTATTGTGAGAAATATAAGTCTACGTTTAATCTTTGGCAGGTGGATAGCCAGTTTTTAAATGACTGTTTACTAAATATGTTATCTTTCTTCCTGTGAAGGTTTCTTGCCCCTTTGTCAAAGATAAGATGGCTGAATGTGTTTGGAGTTGTTTCTGCCATCTTTTAATCTGTCCCACTGATCCTCAGTTTTGTGACATTCCAGTACTATGGTGTACTTATCACAATAGCTTTGTGGTATAATTTCAAATCAGTGATTGTGATTCCCCTGTCTGGCTTATTTTACCCACAGTAGTTTTTGCTATTCTAGGTCACTTCTGGTTCTAAATGAATTTTAGGGTTGTTTTCTCTAATTCCATGAGATATGCTTTTGGTATTTTGATCAGGATTTCATTAGATCTGTATACAAATTTGGGAGGTCTGGCAAATTTCAATTTTTTGGTTCTTTCTATCTAAGAACAAGGAATATCATTCTGTTTTCTGATATTTTCTTCAGTCTGTTTTGTCAGAGTACTGTAGCTTTCAATATAAAGTTATTTTACTTCATTCCTTAGAATGATTTATAAATATTACTTTTTTAATGCTATTGTGAATGGTGTAATTTATCTTATGGTGAATTTATTCAAGTAAAGAAGTGATATTGATTTTTGAGTGTTGATTTGGTAACCAGCTGTGCCACAGAATTTGGTTATTAAATATAGGAGTCTTTCAATGGCATTTTGGATCTTCTATGTAGAGAATCATATCCGCAAATAACGGCAACTTAACATCTTTTTTTCTTATCATTATTCCTCTTATTTGTTTCTCTTATATAATTATTCTGGTTAATCTTTCCCAAACTATGTTAAATAGGAGTGGTGATAGTGAACATCCTTGTTTTGTTCCTGATTTTACAGTGAAAACTTGTAGTTTTTGATCATTTAATTCAATGTTGCCTGTTAGTTTGTCATAAATTATTTTTATCAAATTAAGATAAAGACCATGTATTTCAATTTTCTGTAAAGATTATATCACAAATGGGTACTGGACTTCATTAAATGTTTTTTTCTGCATCTATTGAGATGCTCATGTGTTTTTTCTCAGTGGTTCTGTCAATATAGTTTATTACATTTATTGATTTGTGAGTGCTGAATCGTCCCTGCATCTCTGGAATCAATCCTACCTGGGCATCATGTATAATCTTTTTGATGATTTGTTGCATTCTGTTGTCCTGTATCTTACTGAGAATTTTTGTGACTATGTTCATTAGTGGATTGGCCTGTAGTTCTCTTTTATTGGTTGGATCCTTCTCTGGTTTGGATATCAGGATTGCACTTGCTTCTAGGAATGAGTTTGTGAGTATTTCTTCTCTTTCAAATGCATTAGAGAGTTTGAAGAGTAATGGGATTAAATGTTTATTAAATTTATTTTAGAATTTACCAGTGTATCTATTAAGACCTGGGCTTTTCTTTGTTGGTAATTACATTTTCAGTTTCACTAACTGATACTGGATTATTTAGAATTTTTAAACCTGTGATGCAGTTTTGATATTTCATAATTATCTAAGAATTTGTTCATTTCTTCTGTGTTTCCCATCTTATTATAATACAAGTTCTTGATGTAGGTATTAATGATCATCTAATTTCTGCAAGATCTGTTGTGGTACTACTGTTTTCATTCTTATTATTGCATGGATTTGAATACTTTCCTTTTTTCACAAGGTTGCCTAACAATCTGTCAATTTGATTTGAACTTTAGAGAACCAAATGTCTGATTCATTCATTCTTTATATTGCTTTCTTAATCTCAAATGAATTAATTTCTGCTCTGATTTCTTATAATTTCTCTCATTTATGAACTTTGGGATTAACTTGTTCTTTTTTAGATGTTTGAGGTTCAACATGAAGTTGTTTATTTACCTCACTCTTACTGCTGTGGGAATTCACCATTGTATATTTCCTAACAGAATTGCATTCATTATGTTTCAGATGTTCTGCTACATTGTATTGGCATTATCATTTAATTGTAGAGTCTGTCTAACTTCCTCTTTAATTTCATCTGTGACCTATTGGTTTTTCAGGGGGGTGTTATGAATTAATGTTTGAATTAAATGTATTTCTTGTGTGCATCATATTGTTGAATATTGTTTCTTGATCCATTCTGCCAATATGTTTCTTTTGATTAAATAATTGGGACCATTCACATTGGTGGTTATAACTGATATGTTTTGACTTATCTTTGTTATGTGATTTTCCTGTTTCCTCTTTCCTTTCTGTTTAATTGCTTGTCATACCTGGTGCATTCATTCTGAGGTTCATTATCTCTTTCTAAAATGTATTTTAGAACATTTTGGAGTGCTGGTTTGGTGATCATGATTTATTTTTGGTGTTTTTAGGGAAGAATCTTATTTCTCCATCAGGTTTGAAAGATAGTTCAACAGGATATAAACATTTGGGTTGGAGATTGTTTTCTTTCATCAGTTGACATACTTCAAGCTCTACTTGATGTAAGGGTTTGTGCTGAGAAGTCTTCTGTAATTATGATGGACTTTCCCTTGTAGGTGATTTTTTTTCCTCTAACAGCTGTTAGCATTATGTCCTTTTATTGAGCTTCTGGAATCTTGACTGCTATATGTCTTGGTGTAGGTTTTTAATTATTTATTTATTTGGATCATGGTTAAATGAAGTCATATATACCTCACTTATCTCTATGTCAAATTGTTTTCCCATGCTGGGAAATTTTCTACCATTAGTTGTGTGAACAGGTTTTTTTATGTCATTTTTATTATCTCCATTGACTCTTGTCAATGTTACATTATTCTTTTTTACATAATCTAGTAGCCTTTGGATTGACTTTTCATGTTCCCTTGACATTTTTAAAGCAATTTTTCTTTTCCGGATCAGTAACCACAAACCTGTTTGCTGTCCTCACATTGGTGCACAAAACTGCTTTTGTCCTCATATTGAATATTGTTTCTTGATCCATTCTGCCAATATGTTTCTTTTGATTAAATAATTGAGACCATTCACATTGGTGGTTATAACTGATATGTTTTGACTTATCTTTGTTCACTTGCTGAGCATACTTTCAATAGAATTTTTAATCTTCTGGATATCTGTTTGAATCTGTTTCATGGATTTTACTTTTTTTCTATGTTGTTCTTTCAGGGTTGTAATCATGTTTTTAAATTCTATTTTTTATATTTATTTTTATTATCTACTCTAGATTTACTATTTCCTTCATTATGGTCATCATCTCCACATATCTAAGAAATTATTTCTATTTTTTTAAAGTCTCATTTCATCTGCTTCATTACTTCTACTGTTACCATTTCAGAGAGTTCAGGTTGGAGGTTTTCAAATGTTCCACCTCACCACTACCTAACTTTGCCTTTGGTGAGTTGGAAATCAGAGGATGCATCTTGCTTCTGTGTCTTTTTTTTTTTTTTTTTGGTATTTTCCTAGTTTAGTATCAGCACTGATGCTGTAAATTGCTTCTGGTAGGTAGCTTTATTGCTAGTATTGAAAATTCCTTGGAAATGATTATTTTGTAGAAATGCTTCTAGGTAGAGGTGGCTTTTGGCATTTGCTCTAGCCCTTGTATCTTCACTACTGGCTTATAATGTTGTTTATGACCATCAGGAAATCTTGATATTGGTGTAATAGGAAAAGCAAGTGATTTGAACAGCTACGTCAATTTGACTAAAATAATACAAGCAGTAATAATAATAGCATCAATAATAACAATAACCTAGAAAATGACAAATTGTGGTAACTATTAATTTGCTACTTTTAACCATAAGAATAATATTTAAATCATGTATCAAAATCTAAGTCAAACTGGAAAGCTGAATACAGTAAATATCCTTCTCAATATAGTGATTTTATTCCCAGGAGAAAAAATTTAAAAGGGGTAAGAGGAAAAAATAGAGAACTAGAAAAAGAAAAATGGATTAGAAGTAAATGTGAAGTAAAGATTATGCAAGTTTTGGGAAATGATAGAAAAGCATAAAAGAAAGAAAGGAGGAAACAGAAGCAAGAAAGAACAAACCATGAAAAAAACTTAAAAATAATATTCACATTAATATAAAATAAGAACAATCAAAAAAAAAAAGAAAAGAAAGCAAAGAAAGGAAAAAACAAAGTCCACTTCAGGGTGTGTCCCTCCTGGTAGGCAGAGGTCAGACAGAGCCTAGATCCATGCTAGTTGTTCCCAGCAGGCCTGCAGTTCAATTATGATGGGAAAGGAGATAATGCCAACAAGCCTGTGCTTTCAGCTCCACTGAAACTTAGGCTGACTCCAGCTTCTGCTTTGGAACTAGGGCCTGAGTTATTCAGTACACAACACGCCAGGTGCCTCTTGGCAGCTTGAGCTCGGCGTCCTGATTCTGGGTGTCTCCCATGACTGCGTCTCGTCCTGACACTGGGAGCTGCTGCATGGAACCAATCCCCAGCTGCTCTGAGACCTGGGTTCATCTGACCATTTTCCAAAATGGCAACCAGCCAATTCCACTTTCCTATTTCAACTGAAATAGTTCACCAGCGCCCACAGTCTGCAGCATGCACTCTCTGTTCCATTCAGTGAAGTTCTCTGTGGAGGCTTCTGGACTCACTTATAATCACCATGCCTCTATCGGTTACAACTGCCTTTCTCTTGCTGTGAGGTGGGATTCAGGGAGAAAGTATCATTTACCACATCCTGATTTTATGTTGATATCTCTTTTCATTCTCCTCATGGGCTCCAATTCTCATTTCACATACTTGCTAGGTCCCAGGACCCACCTTCCCTCTTCTCCATGTTGCTATGTTCTAGGGTCCTCACTGCAGATCTCAGAGAGAGTGATTTGTTTTACCCACTCTTCCGTCTCCTCCAAAGTTCTATGATTTCTTACAATTAAGAAGATGCATAAATGCTAAACCTAAGCATTTAATGATGTGAGAAATTCTTTTAATATATTTTTATAAAAAAGAGAAATGATTAATGTTGCTTATTGACTTATTTCTTTTTAAATCTTTCTCCAAAGGAAAAAAATACCCCCAAAAAGTACATCTGTGGTAAGATTCAATAAAATGTTTATATTCTAAGTACACTTTATTGATTTCCTCATTGTAAAAACTAATATGATTACAAGACTATTTCTTTTTTATAAAGATTTTAAAATGATGAAAAAGTACATAAATAATCATAAATTTGCATATATGTTTATTAATTAGATATGAGAAGCAATTATTTATAATTATTGTGCATTAAAAATAGATTTTTTAGAATTTATAAGTTAGGATTGAATTAATTGTTCCATATATTTTCACTGTCATGTTTAACATATGATAGTCAAACTTTTTATTTCATCTAATTTAATCAACTTTTTAAAATAGATACAGAAACTTTCTGAAGTGATATTTAAAAAGAAAGTCTGAAATGCTTCATTCAATGATAACAGTGTCTTTGTCCAGGAAAAATTGTTGGTTAAACAAATTTGGAAAAATTGCTTCATGACATTAAAAGAAAACATAGTTTTATAAATCTTCTCTACATTTACATTTGGGCAGAGTTTATAATTTCTTCTGTATATGCTGAGTTAACTAAAGGATATAAAATGATATGGAAAAGAACTGCCATTAATTCCTTCCAAATTGATTACTATTGTTAGTCATTCTTGCTCCACTTGTTAAAATCTTCTTGTTCTTTTGAATGACTGAAATTTAAGATCCATTCTGTATCATTCATCTCTCTACAAATATTCTCTCTTAAATGTTCTATTTAAAATATAGCTTCCATAGTTCATGAATCTATTTTTCATAGTATGAAAAAATTGAGGATGAGTTCTTTGATTTTATGAATCCCAGAAATTACTGAAAACATTGAAGGTGTTTAAAATGAACTCATCTAAAAAAATGAAAGTATAATTAATTAACTGAACTCATTAAAGAATGTGAGAAACACATGTACTTTTCTTGAAATTAAATAATGCATTCCCTAAAATAAAGAGTATGGTATGGTAATAAAGAAAATAAAATTTTATTGTTATTAAAAATGTCAAGCAAATATGAACCTTGAAAAGGGGCACACATATTTTTTGGGCCAAAGTATATTCTAGGTTTACAGCATAATTGCACTCTGCAAAATACAGTATTTGTTTGAGTTCTTTTCAGACTGTTCAAGACTGATACTATAGGTAAGAACTATGTCAATGTCCAAATTAATAAGTGATTTGTAGTTACTTTCCCCAAAACCTGCTAGGAGTTTTCTTGGAGAATTAATTTTATAGGCAGATAAAACATTAAGAAATTCTGCATGCACCTTCTGTTTTCCTAGACAACAGTACTGGTTGCATGTATATTTATATATGTATCTCTTCAATCTAGATGGGAAAATGAAGATAAGAAAAGTATTTTATAGTTCTAAAATATTTAAACCTGCCAGTCTTAATATTTTTAGGTAGAGAAAGACAAGATTGCACTATTGAACCTTAAAGTCTCTTTCCAGGAATGAAATTATTGCTTCATATAGTTTTGACTGAGAAAATAAGTCTTTTACTAACTGGCATCTGTATTTGTTTCTATATATTTGGAGATAATAGGGCTGTTGACTAAAACATTCTTACTACCCTCAACATTTCCATTTGAGACTCTTCTTACAGGAAATTATTTCCTTCTAAGTGCACATTTGCTTTGTCTTTTTCATTATTCATCTTAAAAATCACTACAAAAAGATAAAAATACATGAGGCTGGAATAGAGAAAGTACAATGCTTATATATAAAATCTGACCTAAATTACCTGACTTAGTTAATAGATTCACCCAAAATAGTTCTGTTTTAGTATCAGAGAGCAATGTATTTTGTTTTCTGAAACATACTTACCATCATCAACATGCTTTAAGTATTTATTTTTAACTTATTTTCTTTCATAAATTATTGTTATGAAGGAAGAGCCTGGGGACATAGGAAACTTTGGATGCAAGCCCATGTGGTTTGAGACTAAGTTTTTTTGTTTGTTTGTTTTGTTGTTGTTTTTTCTTTAAATCTGACTGTGTTTGATATTGTGAAAGTAAAAAAGGTGAAATCAGCAAGAAATTCTTTAAGTTCTTATTTGTTAGATGCTTCTTCAAAAGTAGAAACAACATTCAAGAATCAGCATATTTTTTCTTTAAATTCAAGAGATGAATATTACTTTCCAGGGTTGTTTTTTTTTACCCACAGATATACCAGAGGTGTGGTTTTTTAATGCTGGTAATTTATTGAGATTTGTATAGATTTTAAATTGCTGTCATAACTGAGTTTACCAACACTGCTATGATTTGAGTGTGCTACATTCAAAATTCAGCTGTTGAAACTGTGTGGCCAATGCAATGATATTAAACAGTGGGCATTAAGGAGGTAATTAGATCCCAGCTCTCCTCTGCCTTATGAATAAGACTTTGTAGGAGAGGCTGCTCAGAGAATTTAATTCAGAAGTCTTTTTGTCTTCTGCCACATAAGAACACATCCACGAGGAACCAAATTAGAAGTAGAAAGAGCAACCCTCACCAGACACTGAGCCCACCAGTCCCTGGATCTTCAGCTCTCTCGCCTCTAGCATTTTGAGCCCTTTGTCTTCTTATAAACTACTCAGTACAAAGTATTCTGTTGAAGCAACACAGACAATGTAAAATATTAACTTTCCAACAAATTTTGCTTCACATAAAATAATTTCTTCTCAAAGTCTTATTCAGCCTAACACTGGCCTATGTCAAGCAATGATTTAGCACTAAGTGATGCTGGAACTGATGCTAGAACAATAAACCGTAACTGCCTGAAGTGACACTCTGTTATTGTTTAGCATAAATGTACCAGTCATGTAGGAATTTGAAAATATTTTAATGTTCACTTAACTAATTTGAAAGAAGGAGGAAGTTATAATAAAATTCTTATTATATTTTTAGAAGTAAAGTAAATGTAAATTTTAAAAAACATGGCCAGTAATTAGCCACAGGCCCAGTTACGTTAAAACGATTCAATACACTAATAGTTTTAATGACTACACAAACTTCATCTCATAAATGGTACTTTAGGAAATTATTGCAGTTTATAAAACTAAGGTCACAACAGTCTGAAATTTGGAGAATTTATAGTGTAGGTATACAGAAAAGTTATTTTAGTAAATGAAAAACTTGAATTTGTTGACCTTGGTAAAAATTTGCTGGGCCTGGAAAATGAGACTTTAGCTCTTCTCTAGAACTTGACCCAAATTATTTTCTATTTGGCTCTTTCAGGTCAGAATCCCACACTCAACAGAAAAGTATTTGGTAAATCAGTTTTTATACAAACTTACTTAGCTCTGATAGCAAATAGCCAAACAAACACTATTTCCTGGAATTTAGAAATTGAAGTCCATTAGATTGATAGTTGGAATTTCATTTTCTGCATGTTGTGATAAGAGTGGAGCGAGTAATGTTTGGCAGATGCTGTATGAGGAAATTATGTACCTTTGAGTGAAATTGTTGACGAAAGTTCATCTCATTTTAGCAACGTGAACGAGGAGGACCGGATTAGATGTCACTTCTTTCTAACTTTCCCTTAGGAGTAAATGAGTTGTTCCAGCTTTGAATTCTCAGGAAAGTTCATGAACTAGGTTTCACAGTTAGCTGCAGTTTCCTCTCCCAGTAAAATCTTGATGTGAAAAATGTGCAATTTTTTTGCAGCATGTTATTAATGAATAAGCTCATTTTCTCTCTAAAGAATTAAAAGAGAAGAATCTTTATTGAATATTTTCAAGCGATATCACCAGAAGCACCAGCCATGAAAGCACCAGCAGAAGCCTTCCTCTGTTTCCTTATCCTGTTCAGGCTGCCAGCTTTTGGCTGGTACCAACCACATGCACAGTGGCCCTTTCCATTCCTCACAAAGCAATCAGTGGACTAATTTAAGTGATCGTGGACCTTTAATCCCAGCATCACACCTTTAATTATGGTATCACTTTCCCTAGATCCAACCCCCCTGAAAAGCCCAACCTATGAGTGCATGAAGCTTTGGGGGTACATTTAGACACAATCCATAACATTTATCCTGGTCTGGAAAAGAATCATGTGCATTCCTTTGTGAAAAAGACACTTAGTCTGTTTCTAAGAGGTGCCACAAAATACTAACAGTTTCAACATTACTGAAAAGTCCAAGTCTAAAGTCTCGGCAAAGAGTTAAGACAACCTTTGAGCTGCAAGTCCCCACACAAATGAAAAGAAAGTTAAACACTTCCAACATACAGTGGCACAGGATAAACATTCTTAGTCTAAATGATACAAACATGAGGGGAAAGGTAAAAAGTGTTCTGAAGCAAGTCCAAGATCCCTCAAGGCAAACATTAAATCCCAAGGCATCCAACGCAATCGGTGCCAAGATGTAAACTTCAAAGGCCTTGAGTAGCGCCACCCCTAGTGCACTGCTTGTGGTTGTAGTTACCATGTCTTCTTTCTTGGGCTGGCTTTGTTCACTCTTTGCAGATTCCTTCACACCATCTACATTCCTGGCTTCACCACCATTCTAAGCTGCTCGTGTGAAGTTGCAGCTTCACACGAACAGCTTCACATAGTACCCTTTCAGGGCCCACTGCTGGATCTTCTAGGCCTTCTTCTGAAATCTGGGAGGGAGCCTTCTTGACCCAACAATTCTTGCACTCTCCATTCAACTAAAAGTAGCACCAAATGTATAATGCCAAAGTCTGATGCCCTCTGCAACAATAGCCAGGCTTTGCTCTCTCTTGGCTATAGGAGATGAGTCCCTGGATTACTCAGAATAATGAACCCAATCTTGAGGAACAAATTCTTTTGAATGTGGACACCCTGAAACACAGCACTCTGGGTCACTCTTCCAAAAGCAAAGTCTTTTAATTTTGCAATTCTGAGGCTGCAAATGTTGGAGTGCTGCTGATTCTTGTGATGTCTGGCTAAAATCCCCTAATATTAGCCATTATACTTCCTCAACATTACACTGTCTTCAAATTTCTTCTGCAAAATTAATTTGTCTACCATCCATAATTTCCACTTCAGGGAAAGTCTTTGGACAGGAGCAAAATGCAGACATAATTTTTGCCAAAGAATAATACAAATGGTCTAGAGTCTAACAGCCAGTATCCTTTTCCCTTACAGCTGAAACTTCCTGAACCTGCTCTTTACTGGATGGATTTCTATCAGCATTGTGATCTAACCTTTGCCCAGAATCTCTCATAAAGTACAGCTTAAAGCATTTCATCTTAAATCATTAAGCATTACTGTTTAAGACACTTCAGCTCGCATTTCCAAACCATTCCAAGGGGTCCTGAGCCACTTGGTAGGGTAATGTCACAGTAATGAGATCAGTTCTCTGGCAGCAAAGTGTGTGTTACCTACTTTTTTTCAGTGCTGAGACAAAATACTTGACCCTTGAATTTAAAGGAGGAAATGTTTATTTCCGCTCACAGTCTGCAGAGGTTTCAGTCCATAGGCAGCTGGCTCTAAAGCAGGGTAGCATAGCAGAGGGCCATTGTAGAGGAAGAACAGTACATGGGCAGGGTAGGCAGAAGGCAGTAAACAGCAAACACTGACACCAGAAGCAGATGCCACATAAAACAGCAGCAAGCCTGCCTCTCCCTCCTGTCCCATCTAGGCTCCCAGCCTTTGGGTGGGCCGACCACACCCAGGGTAGTTTCCCATTTTCACAATGTGAACTATGCGAAAACAACCAGTGAACTAATTTAATAATCATGCACCCTGAATCCCAGCATCAGACTTAAATCCTAGTGTCACACCAACTGTCAACTCTTTCTGAAACATCTCACTTATGAGCACATGAGGCTTTGGGGGGACACTAGATACAAGTCATAACAATGGGTAGTTGAAGAATGTGGTTAATTGCATTAACTATACAATAATTTTCATTAGATACTATCACTGAGGCATCATTTTAGTTTATTGATACTGATAGAAAAATAATTTCTTTTCAATTTTCAAAAGTGACAGCTACTGTAAGTGTTGGAATTAGGTGTAGAAACAGCATAATTTTATTTTTTGTGTGTAGTTTTTCAACAAGGGTGGAATGTCTTCCAAGAGAAGTGATTGTCTGCTTGTGTCATCTTTAGTGGCTGACACTCTTCTGTTTTTATTCTGCACATCACAGAATCCAGAAATTCCTACTGGTACCATATATTTCTGTTGTTCACTATTCATTAAAGGCTTTTCTGCCCTTATCACTTCCGATGCACCTAGCACTGGGCTTATTACAGTATTCTAATGAGAATCTGCCGCATGACCCACAGAGCTGTTTAGACCCTGATGTTTCACTGAGAATTGTAAAACAGTTTTCAGCTTTATGGTAATCTAGACACAAAAAGAAATTCACTGAGGAGAAAGTTGATCCAACAGAAAAACACCAAGCAATGTTAACACTACTATGGGTTCCTAGTAGTCTTAGAATCTGAGCCTCTTTCTTTTTTCAAAAATATCTTTTTTACAGAAGGCTATGTAATTACTAACGAAAAGAAAAAACTTGTATCTAATGCCTTACCAATTTATCAATTATGCATCCTACTTTAGATCCCTGTAGAGCCATAGGTCCAAAAAGAGTAATATTTTCCTCCACTTGACTAAATTTCAGACAGACTTCTTCCTGACTCTAGAACCTTGACATCCTTTTTTCTTAAGGCAATTATTTTGGAAAACTTGTCATAAATTTTTTCTCTGTTTATATGGCTGTAAAATTTGCTAGTCTTCTGCCAAATTTTTCCTCTAGTAAGGACTGTCTTTCTCAAGGGTTTTCCCTTCAAACCAAGGAGCATAATGTCCACAACTCCAGTGTCCAGGAAAGGAGGAACTTTTGTTCCCTTGTTAACATGATGGAAATTGCAAAGCTGACTCTCTGATACAGGTAGAGGAAAGCATACTTTTCTTCTGGGAGTAGCCTTTTATGAGCTTCAGATAGCTCACTTCTCCCCACACACATCAGACACACACTTTACCTCAGAATTTTCCTTCCCTAGTTTCAGCAGAGCTGAGTATCTAAACTGATCAATGCTCTTTTGACTATTGCTGAAAGAGTGTTTCAACAAAATTTACTTCTATTTGTTTCTCTTTCCAGGTAAAATATTTTTAAACAGTCAAATACATGATTTTTTAAAAATAAGAACAATTCTTTCTTTTTTATTTTAAAAAAGGGTAAAACTAAACATAACAAAACAGAACAAAGCAGATCAGAAGCAAAACAATGTAAATAACACAGATTTCAAATCAAGACAGCAGGAGATCTACAGTGGCTACTATAATGTCTCTTGTTTTCTTCTAAATGTTCATATCTTCACACAATTAATTTATACAAAACAAAATAGTATAAAACTGATCAGAACAGAGTAATGAAGGCATTACAGGCCTTGAAAACCAGACAATGTGAAAATTAACAATGGCTGCCATAATGTTTCTTATTCTCTTCAAAATAGTTGTCCATATCTTCATATATGTTGAAATTAAACAATACAAAACAAAATAAAACAGACCAAAACCACTCTGAACAAAGAATAGAAGGATTATTGAATTTCACAGCATGACAATATGGAATCAGCAATGGATACCATAATGTATTTTTTTTTCAAAGTAGCTGTTCATTTCATCACACATTCATTCAGCTGTTCGTTCTCATCAACTCTTTAGGAGAAGTTCTAGGCATTTATAAGCCCGTACATGTACACCTATCATTTCTGCATTAGAGGTAAAAACAAAACAAAACCAAATAATTAAAACAGATTATTAGAAAAATAAGAAAAAAAAGACAAATAAATAAAAATGGCAAAGAGCCCGAAATAATGATGCCAAAACAATGACAATATAGACTTTCAACACGTGGTGGTGATCTTTAAGGGTTCTTCAGGTCACCTGACATAAACATGCAAAATTGTTCCAATCCTATGAATATTAACTGCTTTATTCCACAAAATTATAGAATTTGTAGCACAATCATCTTAGCTATCCTGTGTGTTTATACAAATTTAGATATTTGTTATTTTTCCTTTTTCTTTTTCCTCCTTTCCCCTGAAATATTACTTTTTCCCTCTTTGAGCAGATTGTTATCCTTTTGCTGCATTTATTGAGGATTTTGTATCTTATGTACTCTTACCATTTCGTACACTAGGGAGACAATATGCTATTTACTCATGTGAGTTTGATTTATTTCACTTATTAATATGGTCAAATTACATCCACTTATAAATATCTCAATGTGATCATTCTTTATAGCTGAGTAGTACTCCATTGTATAAAAGTACCACATCTTTTTTATCCATTCCTCAATTGATGGGCATTTAGCTTGTTTCCAAGATTTGGCTATTGCAAATTGTGCTGCTATAAACATGGGTGCACATATATCACTGATGTTTTCAGTTTTTCTAAGAATATGCCCAGAAATAGAATAGCTGGGTCAAATGGGATTCCAATTCCAGCTTTTTGAGGAAACTCCATACTGATTTTCACAGTGGTTGCACCAGTCTGCACTCCCACCAACAGTGCAGGTCTGTCTTTAAAAAACTGAACAAAATTAAGTTAGTAGTAGGGTTATATGATATATAGCACAGCCAACTTTCTAAATATATATAGTAGTTCCTAACAGTCTCTCCTCTTGGAAATCAGTGTCACTGATGTTAGCTTCAGAATACTTTCCTAATTTATCTGGAGCACTTTTCACTTGTCACATCCTTCCTTATCAACCCAAAAGTGAGAATAACCTAATAATGGCTCACACTTTTCTCTAGCAATCTTAATTTAATAATTATTATAACATTTTAAAATATTGATAGTGTAAACAACTATTATTTTATACTACAAGCAACATTATTTAAAAATCGATCTCAAATGAAATTTCATAAAACTACTAGAGATGTACAATAGTGTTACATATATTTTATTTGCTTTTTTTATTTTTGAGGTATCATTTTAAAACTATATCAAAAGTAAAGTTCATCTGGCATTATTTATGCTAAATTTATTAAATGTTTATTTGATAATGCTAAACCAAGGGCTATTATAAGGGTACCATTGATGAAGTATCTCGTAGTGTAATCACCTTTTAAAACTTTTAATCTTTTAATACTATATTAATATGTAAAGTGTTGAAAGAACAGAATTAAACTGTAACATCATGCATGATGTGATTGATGATGTTTTAAATAACTTTTAGCTAAATTCCTGGCACTGAAACAAAATACCCAGTATCCACATCTTAAATGGAACAATATTTTGGCTCATGATTTTAATCCATGTTTAGCTATTTTTAAGACAGAAGCATCTTGGGAAAGAGCATTGTGGAGGAAAGCTTCTCAATCTGCAGCAGACAGGAAGCAAAGAGAAGAGCAGTAGTCAAAACACTAGATGCCCCTGTGCCAGTGACTTTCAGATGAGGATCAACTTGTTTTTTTTTTTTTTTTTAATCTAAATTGTAGCAACACTTATTTAACTAGGGTTAGGTTAGTCCTACATTAAACAAATCTCAAATTATATTTTTCTTGAAAAAATTTTCACCTCCAAAATTTAAAAGAAGTACACAAATATATATCTGATATTTACAACTCAACATTCTACAAGAACATTTGTTTTGTATCTCTTAGCTTTCTAGCAAAGCATTAAATAGGAAAGGACTGCACTAAAAAAATGCCCAAGAGAGAAAATGAGGAGGCAATTAGATGAGGCTGGAACACATGTAGAATTTTGATGCTGCTTTTATGCAAGGTGAAAAAGCAAAACCGGCACAAGGGATCTAGACCACAAAGCACATTAAGAAAAGTCATAAAAATTGAAAACACAATTGTGGAGTCAGTTATCAAGAGGAGTCACGAGATTTGCAGAAAAGCGCTGTCATGTCACCTGTCATTCATCTGCTGCCTGAGAGTATCCACTAGGAAATGTGGCCTCACATCCTCAGAGAGAACCCAGTCACTGGGTTTCCGAGAGGGACAGCTGGTGTCCTCCCTTTGTCATCTGTAACTCCCTAAAGGTGGAGTCTTCAAGAGAAACTGTTTTCAAGGCCGAGAAAAACTACTTTCTCATTTGCCTTCATATTTGAATTAGATATTTAGTAGCTTAGGTGTAACACATCATCAAAGGATTTTGTTTCTTCACATATCTTTCTTCTTCCAAGTTCACAGAAGAGATTGTTTAATACTTAAAACGATAATTATTTTTTGTTTTGATGGCCAGTTTTCACTGAAATTATTGAACTTTGCTATTTAATCCAGAACCAACAGTTGGAAAAGTGCAAAAAATTGGGCATGTCTATATTCTAATAAATTATTATTTGTAATAACAGATGGCCTCTAAGATTTGACCCAGGGCATATTTGCCAACTCATGGGAACTCTTATCTAATTTTACTCAACAACACAATAATAGTAATCTTTTTGGTTTTATTGTTGCCAAATTTGGCTTACTCCATTCATTACTCAAGGTAAAAATATACTTTATAAAATTATTTAAATATGGATTTTTATCCTGCCGCATATAATGATTTCCTTAACACTAAATGTGATTAAATATGTGTGGACTTGGACTGGCTACTGTAGTACGAACTTATAATTTAATATACATGTATATCATATATTTTATATATAGCTCGTTTATGACAATGAAAGTACAGATTCTATGAAAAATCTATATGGTACGCTGGGGATTTAGCTCAGTGGCTTAAGCGCCTGCCTGGCAAGCGCAAGGTCATGAGTTCAATCCCTGGTACCAAAAAAAAAAAGAAAAATCTATATGGTTTCACAGAAGGTAGTGGCAAGTATCAAAATCTTATTTTTACAGCCTTTCAAATACAAAGACAAAGTTGCTAAAATGGTCTTTCAAAGGTATAGTTCTAAACTTTGAATATAATATACAGACTTTTTAAACTTATAAAGAACATTTATTTATGCATCAGATTTACTGAAAAAAATTAAAAATCATTCAAGTGAAAGCAACCCATTATAGTGGGAAATGAAATAAAAGAAATAGGCAAAATAAAAATAGGTCAATTCTGAAAGCCAGTCTATAAAAGCAAATTCAAGAATATGGTTCAGAATATAAAATGAGACTTGAACATAATATTGGAGGGATTTGCATCTCAAAATTTGTATCAAAATAGAAAAATAATAGGAAGAATAAAACGTGATATAATTTTATGTATGCTTATCTGTACTCAATGCAATTAACAAAGAAAATGATTTTGACTTCTGTAAAATAGAATATTTATGGATGATTGAAATTAATCAACCAAAAAATTTAAATCTAAACCTAAAATAAAGAAGGAAAGTTAACAAAAGTAAATAATTTCCCCTTTTAAACCTTACCTCCAAAGACCAAATAACTAGAACCACAAAATATCCCTCATTCATGTACAGCATCAAACAACTACAAAAGGTCCAGAAATGACCTTGCCCATTCCTTTTCCTAGAACACCCATTGTTCTTCCCTGTAGCCAAGGGGATTTATTTTATGGGGAAGTTAAAACAAACAGATTATGGCCACTTAGCTAAGGCAGAGGTAATTACCATGCTGAACTTCTCTTTGGCTCCTAGGACACCAAGAACCAGGTTTTTACCTCCCAGATTGGAAATTAGAATACTGCCAATTGGAATTGACTTGATGAAACTTATCACTCAAGATGATCTACTGATAACAACATTTTCAGAGCCCTCAAAGAAATATTAGAATGCTTGCCCAAAAAAACATACAAAGAAATCCAATGCCTTAGTCCAGAATAGAGATGTAACAATATAATACACTAGATGGTTTACAGTTAGATATTTATTGCTCATAGTTCTGAAGTCTAAGGAGTCATGAACACAAGAGTCTGGTGAAGTTCTGAATTCTGGTTCATAGATGGCATTATACTGCAGTATCCTCACACATTGTAAGAGGACAACTCTCTTGAGGGAATTAATTATATAAGAGCACCAACAGCATTTTTGAAGGATATTAATTGAGAAATAGATACACAGTAAGCAAAAATTTGAAAATTTCTAGCATTATCACTGTCACTTGACCATATATTAATAGTTTTCTATACAGACAATAATTTTATAAAAATGAAACAAAACAAGTAAAAAGTTCTTCATTAAATTGTCATGCAGACAAGGAGAAGTAGTGTGGTCTTATAATTCCACTGATATGATTTTCAATAATTTTGCTCTTAATGACCAATTTCTCAGCCTTTTTTTAAAAGTAGTGAGTATTTACCTGTATGTAGATAAAGGTAATAGGTAAAACTGAAGTATTTGCTAATCCAAAAATAAGCTTTTTTGTTTATCTGAACAATTTTGGAAGGATGTCAAAAAAAAAAAAGCTATCAGAAAAAGACTTGTAAAGCCTTACAAATATAAAAACATTTAAAATTTTAAATTAGGTATCAAAGTTCTTCATCACTTCTACATGGTATGGTTCAGTTTATTAAATAAGCATATATAATTGAGGTTAAATTGTAACTAAAGTACATTACTTTTTTCATTCCGAAAGTATTATATATGTATTTAATAAAGATAGTGTTTTTATAAATATGGTATCTTTGTAATGTAGTCAATATTGCAGTATCAAGTACTAGTAGCTCTCAAGATAGATTTTTTGTGTTCACCTATTAATCAGTGGAAAAACAGAAGTTGTAATGTCAGAAATCAGATTCAGGAGAAATCAGATTCAGGAAGACTCATACAGCAAAAGAGGTGCTGGACCTCAAATGTTTTCTGTGTTAAGAGAGGTACAGCAAACAAACATATATTAAGCAATCTTCAGACACTGGTGATGACAGTGAAACATGTAATCTTTTTTTTTTTTTTTTGCAATCATACCACTCTACCAATTATAATCATGAAAATATTACATGCAATGTAATTTGAAAGTATACTGAAACTATGTCAAATTTAAAACAGCTCATTGAACTCCATGTGATTAGACCTTTAAAAATTGTATACAATAGCATTTGCTTTATTAAATATACTGAAAACCATTTTTTTACACATGAAATATTCCTAGATTACCAAAATATATTTCCTTAATTTTTCTTCACCTAAGCATTATAGAAGGCTTTAAATTTAGGTACACAAGAACCTGGATGATGCTTAAATTTCCTAAAAAATTCCACTTTGTAATGTAACTCTTTTCATTTTTTTTATGCTGACACATTACCTCCATTTTAGAAATATGAAATCTATAAAGTGTTATTATGATAGTTCTATGATAAATGTTAACTATATTGTACCTTCTTGTGCACATTTACTTAAGATAATGTAAATCCAAAAGAAAGAGGAGACTGACTTAGAGAAATCATGAATGACGATTTAAGGAATTAGGATTTTTCCAATATAGTTTCTCCTATACTTCTTAATTTCACCACTACAAACACCTTGATACATCACTGTGCTTCTTTCTATGTCTAGTAGCTAAATATATTTTCATTAGTTTTACTGTCTATACTTTTGACTGTCTATAGTTTGAAAACTTTATATATTATGTTTCAAATATTTTTTCATAGCAAAAATACACATTGCGAGAGCTACTGTCTGCCATTCCTTTTTGTCCAGGTCTCTCTGTATCTGTTTCTGTCTCTGTCCACGTTTTTTGATCTGTTTTATATTTCTAGCAACAATGATATTAGGCATTAATATTCTGCCATTGTCTTGTCTTCATTTGTGCCGTTATCATTTTAATACTTGACATAGTCAAAAATACCCAAAAAATCAGATAGCCTTCCAGATCTCTTAATTCTGGTTCTGAATTCTTACTGTTGGGGGCATGATGCTGATCTATTTCATGTCTAAGAAAGGCTAATAATTTCTAGTTAAACAAACCCAATATCTTTAATATAGGTAAGCAATATTAATCTTTATTATGCTTATTCCTGCTGAAAAGAAAATCAAACTTGTGTGCCTGATTTCTAGTCTCCAGTTAATACACAGAGCTCAGACTTCTTACAAATTCCACTCCTCTTTAACAACCTCAAATTATCATCCTGCATAAAATTTGCAGGCGTAGGATTCACTTCACTCTAGCTTAGTCCTCATTGCGTATTATAGCTAGTGTTGGATAGTTATTTTTTATTCATAATATTATATTTCTTAAACAGAAGGACATAATACCACTATCAATTTATAATTCACAGGTTTAACACATTATTTTGTGTGAATAGTATATTATTTCACAAATTAAGTCTGCAAAATATTTCCTGGTCTAACTAGCATATCTTTGTCCATGAACACATTGGTAACTTTAAGCACTGCTCAAAGGTAGAACTTTACTATATACCAAATTATTTACTGAATTTTTATTGGAGGTAAATTTTAATATATATTGAAGTAAATAAGAAGATAAAATAAACATGGAAATTTAGAAGAATGTGTTTAAACTGAAGCCAAATGCTATGTTGATACTTTCAGTTTTTCTCATTGACTTGCTTCACCTTGACAAACTGAGAGTTAACTCTTTTCTCTGATGAATGAGAAAGCCCAGTAGGGGAAATGAGCTCTAGTATGTGCAAACTATCCGCAGAAAAGAGTATTTTTCACACACAAAAAGATAATAGTGAAGTCCACAGAAGCAAAGAGAGACTGCAGAATGAGATTCAGGATGTGGCATGATTTGAAGGAGTTCAAGAAAGTAGGATGAAGGACACAAATGACCTCAGAGGTACAGCATGCAGTCAAAATGCTACCTCCATTCCTGTGCCACTGTTATGGGCTGAACACGTCTCTTCAATATGCGTGTTTTGAAATTTAACCTGCAAGGATGGAATGTTGAGGCAGGACCTTAGGGTAATTAGATGCTGAAAATGATACCATTGTGAATGGGATTATTCTCCTCATAAAAGTATGGAAAGCTAGCCGGTCCTGTTCCTACTACGTGAGGATACAAGGATACAGCAACTGTCTTGAAACCTGGAAGACAGACATTAACAAAACCTGACCTGGCTGGCACTCTGATTTCACACTCCTACCTCCAAAATTTTGAGAAATATAATTCTGTTGTTGATAAAGCACATGGCTTATGGCATATCTTTTTTTAGCAATTCAAGATGATCAAGACATCCACTTCCTCAAGAATAAAAGTTTCAGGAAAGACATATTTGAACAACTAATCTGACAAGGACACACTCTGACTAAATTAGAAAGGGTGGAAAAATCTCAGGGCACTTTAGCTATCAAGATTTGAAGCAGACATTAATTGGTTTAGTCCTAGTAAGGATTTCTGTTTGTTTTGTAGGTGTCTTGTTTTGTTTTGTTTTGTTTACATACAAGGTGTTTCATAGGCTAAAGGATGGCGTGAGGTAACCTGACAGGACAGAAATAGGTGAAGTGCCAATGGCCCCCGCTACAAATTTGACTCATCTCCAATTCCAGATTTACCTTGTTTTATTAAAGTCTCAAACGGAAATGTACGACCCTCTAAGTTCTTAACCCAGACCTTTGTTTTCTTGATATCCCATCTTAGTCATCATCTTGTTAGTGGGTGATATGGCTTTCTGAGGGGCAGGAGTAACACTGCTTCATAATGTCTCTGCCTCGTAAATTGATTGGAATGGGTTAAATAAATGGTGCTATGAGGTCTGTCTGTCCATCAGGGCCAGCAGGTGGAAGTGGTGGAGCACTCCGCCAGACAGATTGAGGGGGGGGTTGATCCTAACAGAGCGGCTGAGACACTCTAGTCAGCCGGACTCTTGACTCTAGTGATGTCAGCTCCTGTGTGCATCACTTCAGTAAAGGATTTTCCATTTAATTGAATAGTACAATGTATTAGTCAGGATTTAACTAAAGGCACAGGTAAACCACAAGGTTCACAAATGTGTTAGAAATTATGGATTGGTTGACACTGTCCAGTGGCTGAGTTGTTAGAGGAAGCATGCAGAGGGTGTCTGCACGCTGGAGGCTGAAGGAGTCAATCCAAAGTCTGAGTTCCCTGCAGTGTCTAGTGCAAGTCCACACCACAAGGCCAAAGAGTCTACACAGAAAGCCTGAAGACTCTGCTGGAGGCCAGGAGATGATGCCCAAGCCAAAGGCGAAGACTGGAGCTCGTGCAAAGAATGGAGTCCTACTGAGTTTTAAGGCTCTTTTTGAAGGAAGAAGTAGTGTTCTACTAATATTCACCATACACCAAATAAAATAAAATATTTTCTACCAAAATTGACCAGTAAAGCTTGATTGCATTTTTTAAAATAATATCCTGATTATGACCTCCTACTGCTTCACCATTACTGTATAACAAACAAATGTACCTGCAATTTTGCTTGGTTTGGCTTTTATTTTTCATAAAATTTTCATCTAGAGATTATAATTATGTGATAGTGATGGTAAAGATACTAAGAATTTTCAAAGGTTTATTTTATGCGTGTGTATTTCTCAGGTTATTCACTATTTTAAAAATAGATTATTAACATTATATAACTATGACATAGGAGATTTAATTGCTTATATTTCTATTTACAACATGCATAATTCTAGGATAGTTTGCTGTGAGGTAAGTCTAAGAAATATTTAAATTATAAATGCATCTGCTTTCTTTCTTCCAATTTTATTTAATAAACAGTAAATGATATGACCTTTCAGCTTCACATATATAATCTCCATTATCAAGACAAATAAGTTACGCTATTCCAACAAACTAACCTTAAAATATCAGTGATTCAATATTACCAGAATTACATCTTTCATTCCTGTAAGTCAAATGAAGTTTGAAAAAAAGTTCTTTTTCATATATTTCTCAGGGACTGTAGGCTTCATCATTTTGTGATATAAATATATGAAAATCTAACTGAGACTTAGCCTTATAATGGTGAGAAAATAAATGGCAATTTTATATATTTTGAGCTGTTTCTAATCTGTAGCAACATAAACCATTTCCACTCAGATCCTCAGTGAATCATAGGGATCCACTCTGCTGAGAGGCAAGCTGCGAAGTCAGTTCTTGTTCCCAAGAAAGAGAAGATTTAAAAAAAATATACTGAGTATCATCTCTCACAGTCATGTATTTTTTTCTGTCATATCAGTCCTTCCAGCCAGGCAGGAACACTAAGCAGAATAATATGTACCAGTATTCTGTGAACTTCAGCATTGAGGAAAATATTCAGGAAATTAAAATATTCTAGGAATTCTAGAGAGAAATTGGCTTGAAATCTGAGGAATTTCTTAAAATTTCTTAAAAATTTATAATTTACTTGAAAATAATTCAAAGTCACGTTTGTATCTGATTTATTCTTACAGAGGTGGTGGGTTATCCAGATCCAAAATATATATAAGAATGAATTAAAAAATGCATGTGATAGAGACATTCAGATGTAGTCAGCCCTCTGCCTTCAGCAGTTCACCAATTATAGGCAGAAAATATTTTTAGAATTGTACACTGAAAATATTTTTATATAGGCAGAAAATATTTTTAGAACTGTACACTGAATGTATACCAATTTTTTTCTTGTAATTTTTCTTGTAGAGTAGATAATAACAACTATTTATATAGCATTTACATTCAAGCAGATGTTACAATTTA
Source organism: Dolichotis patagonum (assembly GCA_004027295.1). Lineage (NCBI taxonomy): Eukaryota > Metazoa > Chordata > Mammalia > Rodentia > Caviidae > Dolichotis > Dolichotis patagonum. The sequence continues at coordinate 4,056 of PVJX010009645.1, read as the reverse complement.
GCTAGAAGTGGTGTTACATACATAGGAACATGTGTGTATCATAGATTATTTACAAATACAATGCTATTTTATATAAGAAATATGTATATTAAAGGCTCTGGATTTTTCTGGTGTCTTAGAACCAAACCCTTAGAATACCAAGAGCAAACTATATCTTTTCTCTGACCAGCATTAGAAACATAGAAAATTAAAAATTTGTTTCATTGGCAAAATTACAGGCAATCAAAACAAAAAGACTGGATAACATATACTTGGATAATTTCTATCTTTTCATGAATAAACTCTGAAAATGCATTAACACTTCTTTTTCATTTTTCACTGAATTGTCTGATGATAACATGCATAAGGAATTCTCATTGCCTGATGCTAAATATCCAGTTACCTAAATACTACCAGTAGAACATAATAAGGTTTTCTTTTGTTTGGGTAAGAGAAACTAGGCTAAAAACAAAGAAAGCTCAAATATCACAGAAAATGAGTGATGTGATGAAAATGAGTGATTGTGATGATACCAAATTATGAATAAAAAAGTTAATAACAGCTATAGTTTTCTGATTGAGATTGTCTTTCATCACATGATATCACAGTTGCAGTGCAAGAGACCTATTCCTCTATTACTTATTACATGCCTTCCAAAACCAGTACTGAAAATCAAATTAATAGCTGCATACATTCAAATTTCTTGGTTACTTTATAAGAAACATGACCTAATTGAATCAAAGTTTTGGACAGTACAGCAAGTCAGATGAGGGAATTGGCACAGTCTCAATGAATTTGAGGTCAGTCAGGAAGATGGAAAAAAGTCTGAGTAAAAATCAAAACAACCACCTCTAAATAAGTGGCAGGGTGCAGTTTATGTAAATTTGATTAGCTCTTCTTGAGTAGAAGTCATTTGCCTGCAAATATGGTGAGGATATATCTGAGATTATTCTTGTTACTCTTGAATAAAAGAGCAAGGTACATAGCAAACTTGTTCCTCGATAAAATAACTAAAAAGAAAAAGAATTTAATAAATTACAAGGTGTTGGACTATCAAAGTATACAAAGAAGATCAAGTCACAACTATGGAAAACATCATAATATTATGTCCTAAGTAAAAACACTAAATGATTATAGAATTGTCTTATGTATTGGATTAACGTAATATGTTGTTTCTTATTTTCTTATGAATATACTCTTCCATTTTTAAATTAGACCTGGCGTTTAACATTGGAGAAAAGTAGAAATTAAAAAGTTATTTCATCATATACTGTAAAAAATGTTACAGCATTTAAAAACAATGTTGTACAACTGCTTTCTGCTCTGACAAACAATATTGTGATAAACAAAGTTATTGAAAAGTTTATTATTTTAGATATAAAAGTAGATGTTTACTAAACCAATAAAGCATATTCTGAGTCGAAGAGAGAGTTAAGACATCAGCAGGCCTCATTTGGCAATAATCCATTGTTGATAGGCAAATCTTTAGAATTTGCTATTGCTCAAGTCTGTTGTGGTTTCAAAATTAACAGATTCTCATTCCTGTGGCTTACAGTAACTTTATGCTTCAAACTCACTGCAAGAAAAGGTAAACACATTGTTACTTTTTTGCTCTGTATTGTTACCACCCTAAAAAGAAATATAATACTTCATAGCCTACTTCTTTTCCCATATTTTAACTTTCGCTCAAAGTATACTACAAGCGTTTGATTTAGATTGCTGCCATTTCTGAACAGTGACTCTCAGGCGCTCAGTCAAGTATTTATTTGAATTTTGGGAGTACACATCAAAAGTCACATCCCCCATTTGGATTACTTATAGCCTGAAGACAATAATTCCCTAATCCTCTATTTCTAAATCATGTCATCTTAGTCCACTCAGGCTGCTATAAAAATGACTCAGACTAGATAATTTATAAGTAATAGGAAGCTACTGCTCCTAGTTTGGGTGCTGAGAAAACAAAAATCAAGGTGCCAGCAGATATATTGGCTCGTGAGGGCTCTCAGTTTCACTAATGGAATTTTCTGTAGGAACAGTTGGTGAAAGGAATGAACAAAATTCCATAAAGCATCTTTTACCAGGGCAACAATCCTGTTTATGAAAGTGGAACTCTCTTGACCCCTCACCTCCCAAATGTCTCCTCTCTTAATAACATCATCTGGAAGTTCAGTTTTATTATGAAATTTGGGGGGACACAAGGATGCAGATCACAATCTTCTTTCCCTGTACTTCCCCAATTTACTTTCTTCCTATATAAAAATTATATTTATTTCATTCCAAAGTGTTGGGTTATTCCAGTGTCAATTGAAAAATACTAACTTTAGAGCCTGATCTAAATAGATGTGAGTGCAAATTCCAGTAATTCATCCTAAAGTAAATTTATCTCTAATTGTTCTACTCTAAAATCGAACGAGTTGCTCTTTTAAAATACAATGATGTGAAAGGCTTCAGAGGCACATTCACATTCCAAAAGGAAAAAAGAATCATCAAAGAACAAAGGAATAATGGTCCTAAGCAAGTTCAAAACTCAGTAAGGCAAACAGCGTTATGATTTTAAGGCTAGAAGATGATCTTTGGCTCTCTGTCCAGACTTCTGGGCACACTTGAGTGCCCTTGTGACCTCAAGTCTTCAGCAGCCTGCATTGCAACCTTCATAATTAGCTTGGGTCCTATACTTGTGATTACTAGGCTGGAGTTGGATACTGGTGATAATGGGTGAGATTTTCATGGGAACATTGTCTTAACAGCCCTGTTAGCCGCTGCTCCAGTGGACACTGTTTATGGTGGCCTCACACAAAAGGCCCCACTGGACAATTGCCTGCAGGGATAGCTCTGTGGTGTCTATAGACACACAGGTTCAAGATATATCTTAACTCAGCTCATTGATTCAAATGCCAATCTCTTTTGTAAGTACTTTCACAAACATACCCACCAATAATGCCTTAACAGCTATCTGATAATTCCTTAACCTAATCATATTGGCACCTAGAATTAACCTTTATTCTATGCATTCAATTTTATGATGATACAGTTTTAAATTAGGTATGAGCACTCAAATGTGAGTAGAAAGAGGATCTAAAAATATGTGGCTAGAATAAGACAGATAAATGTTTTCTAACTTCTAAAGAATTTGTTACCACTAGTGTGGCTACACTAGAAAGCAAAGACTTGTCATTATTTATCATTAAAGAGACTAAATTCCAAATAGAAGTATTTTTACGACAGTTTTAGAAATACATAGTATTTTGTGATAGAATACAGACCTTCATCAGCAGTGGTTAATTTCCATTATCTGTGGGAATGTTTGACTTGTCTTTACTACTTTGTTTGGTTTACTTTTACATTTTCTGTTTTTAGTTGTTCTTTCACTTTTGAAATATTGGACATTTTAAATTATACAGATTGGAGCATTTTATTTGACAATGACTTTGTGAGAGAGCTAGATAAAACATGTGAGAAAGGAAATGTCTGACTTGGAGAAAATGTGTAGAATAGACAATTCAAGTGAAGGCAGATGCATGAGTCATAAGGTTATGTACTTTATGAAATTACACAAGACTAAAAGTAGGAAAGGAAGCTAGAGGAGTGAGAGGTGTAGCATTGCTAAGCATTTAAATATGGAAAAAAAATATGTGTTCCAAAATACCTTTTAAAGACAGTAGGGTTGTAGGCCAACATACAGGGTGAATTGAAACCAGACTATGTGGTTTCAATGCTATTTCCTTTTCTTTTATCATGCGTGATCATAGGAAAAAATCATATTAAAGAACTTCTGGATTTGCTATAAACTTTCTGTTAAATATATCTCATATCTTTTGATTTAAGTTGCTTGTATAAGGTCACTTTGTACATGAACATTTCTGTAAGTAAGAATGGTAAATTCATATTAAAAATTATTGGGTCATTCATGAGATAGAATTATATAGACATTATTATCTCACTGTATGTATATTTTTCCTATGCCTAAAATTTAGAGTTAAAAATAATGTTTATATTTAGAAATTAAATTAGCAGTTAAGTTATTAAAAATGACTCTCCATTTCTTGGGTTTGCCACCTCTATTTTAAAGCTTTATAA